>SJXQ01010008.1:156869-203832 GCA_006408695.1 Aepyceros melampus | reverse complement strand
TGTTTCCACTGTTTCCCCAGCTATTTGCCATGAAGTAATGGGACTGGATGCCATGATCTTAGTTTTCTGAATGTTGAGCTTTAAAAAGCCAACTTTTTCACTCTCTTCTTTCACTTTCATCAAGAGGCTCTTTAATTCCTCTTCACTTTCTGGCTTAAGGGTGGTGTCATCTGCATATGTAAGGTTATTGATATTTCTCCCAGCAATCTTGATTCCAGCTTGTGCTTCCTCCAGCCCAGTGTTTCTCATGAGGTACTCTGGAAACAGTGGCTGACTTTATTTTTTTTGGCTCCAAAATCACTGCAGATGGTGATTGCAGCCATGAAATTAAAAGACACAAAGCTGAGTGCCTAAGAATTGATGCTTTTGAACTGTGGTGTTGGAGAAGACTCTTGAGAGTCCCTTGGACTGCAAGGAAATCCAACCAGTCATCCTAAAGGAATCAGGCCTGGGTTTTAATTGGAAGGACTGATGTTGAAGCTGAGACTGCAAAACTTTGGCCACCTGATGTGAAGAGCTGACTCATTTGAAAAGACCCTGATGCTGGGAATGATTGAGGGCAGGAGGAGAAGGGGACAACAGAGGATGAGATGGCTGGATGGCATCACCAACTCCACGGACATGGGTTTGGATGGACTTCAGGAGTTGGCGATGGACAGGGAGGCTTGGTGTGCTGCGGTTCATGGGGTCACAAAGAGTCGGACATAACTGAGTGACTGAACCGAACTGATGACAAGCGAGCCACCTGAACATCTCAGAAAAGAACATTCAAGGTAGAGGAAATCTGCCACTAACAAAAAAAGACAATGGGATGGGAAATTTCCAGTATCCCTTCCATCAGCACTGCTAATACTTGGTACACACTGTATCACTAGAGCCACTGCTTCTCACAGAATCTGAACTTAAAAAATGCCAATTGACAGACTAGAATTCTGAGCTAAACCCAACAAGATGAAATGTGACTGATAGGAATCTAAAGTGGTGCATGCAGGTCCATAAGCCCAGTTACACAGCTCAAAATGATGCTCAGTTGGCTTGGCAGCTGCTGATAAAAGAACAGTCTGTGGATTCGAATTGACCACAAATTGGAGCTTGCTCTTGCCGTTTCTGACCGGTAAAAGCAATGTGTAGATATTGCCCTTAGGCAGACTTCTCCCCAGTTTAAAGCATCATTAGAGCAGTCCAGAAATGGAACTCTCCATTGCTTCACTCATTAAAAAAAAAAAAAAAAGAGCAAGAAAGAATGAATAACTTTCAGGCCTCTTGAAAAAAGAAACTTCTGTTAAAGAACCAGTTAAAAAAATATTTTTTGGTTTCTGTGAAGCTGTGACTTGTTACTGGTTTCTTTCATTCCAACATTTTCTTCATTTGGGGATATTTATGTATAGTTAAGAAAGAAAAATGACATTGGCATATAAGTTGTATGATGAGGTCTATTGATCATTTGATATAAATAGCATCTCCCAAAATAGTAATCTGAAACTTCTTTGACTGTAATTTTTCAAAAGAACTTAAACTTCTGGTATGTTTTGGACAAATGAAATATTAAAACTGCAAATATGTCTTGGCTTTTCTATGTATTAGCCGTGTAATGTAGACAATTTACTTTCCTCAAAATGAGACCAATAACTGGTACCTGCTTGAAAAGTTCGTTATGAGGATTAAATTAGTCGTTGTGTATAGAGCAGGTAAAGCAGTGCCTAGTAATAGTAAGTGATGTGTATGTGTTTGCTATTATTATTAGATGTAAATGTATGTTCTACTCTGCCTTCAGGAATTAATGACCAAGTTAATAACTGAGACACCTGACCAGCCAATCCCATTTCTCATTGACCATCTTCAGTCAAAACAAGGAAACCGTGGGCAACTTCAAAGAACCTTATCTGGATCTGCAGCTCTCTGGGCAGAAAGTGAAATATTAGGTAAATGAAAAGATATATTTTACAGTTAATGTTAATATATTTAATGTAAAATTTATGAAAGTCTTTCTTTTTATAACAAGTAAATCTAGATAGTTACCTATGGTTTCGTGTTTTCATTGGTGTTCACCCGTATGCTAGAACTTGTCAAAAAGTATTCTCGAATTTGAATATATTGTTATTTATTAGGCTTCCAAACATGAGAATCTTTGTATTCAATTTGAATGGAAGTAAGATTCAGATTTTCATGGAAAGCTTTCATTTCATATGAATTCAAACTAATTATTTTAAATTTTAGTTATTTATTCTCTTTTTATGAAGAATTTGAATTAAGCGCTTATAGCTCCTCTGGACAAAAAGGTAAACAATACATTTCTAGAGTTACCTTTTCTGTAGCCCAAATGGATAATTATTCTCTGTTTCCCTCAGTTCTAATTTTACCTTATGTTGTAAGTTCAACCTGATTTATTTACTGTAAACTTGGGGAACCAGCCTTACCTCTCCAGTAAGCACTAGTGAGATAATTGCATAGACTTGTCTTTTTAAAATTTTTTAATTTTTATTTATAAAATGTGTGTCTGATAGCTTATTTCTTCTACACACTCGTCTGTTAGTTTGGTATTTATTTCCAAACCCAAATCCCACCCCCAAACCTGTGGCTTGAGTAGCTAACTCCTCACTTGACTCCCGTGATATCTGACTGACTGGATTCCAAATGCTTTCTAGGGATAGCACCATTGCTTCTCTTCTTTTCATGCCCTCTGGGATCCCTTGAAAGGATTTTGGTCCTCTTTGGCTGTATTCTCACATTGGTGCTTAAAGTGGGTAAAAGATAGGATATTCTCTGCAGAATGTAGACAACTCTGGTGTTAGTTATCTATATAGAAGTTCTCTGCTACATACAGGAAGCCAGAATATTAGCTTTTGGTATAAGAGGGAACTCTTGGTTTTCCTTTGTCACTTTCTTAGGGTTAGATTCTTAGCAAGGTGAGTATTAGGCATAGGCTCTGGTTTGTAGGTGCAAAGAGGAATCCGTTCTTGTGAAGGTAGACCAGATAAACATCCATGAGCCCATTAAAACTCATAGGAACCCATATTTGTAAGTTATCATGTCTGGAGAGACAATAGCATATTAAATTTTATAGCATTAATCAACACACATTTAATGGCTCCCATTTACCCCAAGTCAAAAGTCTGTAGAGGGTTTAAGCAGATCTTCTGTTTCATCACACAAAGCTACAGATCAAGATGTTGGCCAGGTTGTATCTTCATCCAGAGGCTGGAATAAAAAAGAATCTGCTTCCAAATTCATTCAGGTTGTTGGCAGAATTAGTTTCCTTGCAATTAGATGACTGAAGTCCCTGTTTTCTTGCTGGGTCTCAGCCAGCAGCTGCTCTAAACAAATAGGTACAACCTACAGTTCTTTGCCACACAGCTCTCGCATCATGGCAGCTTATTTCTTTTTGTTTCCTGAGAGAGGATGTGTTGCTGTTGTTGTTCAGTTGCTAAGCAAACTCAGTTTGCTAAGTTGTATCCAAGTCTTTGGGACCCCATGGACTGCAGCATGCCAGGCTTCCTGTCCTTCACTATCTTCTAGAGTTTGCTCAGATTCATGTTCATTGAGTCGGTGATGCTGTCTAACCATCTTATTCTCTGTCGTCCGCTCTTCCTTTTGCCTTTAATCTTTCCCAGCAACTGGATCTTTTCCAGTGAGTTGGCTTTTCATATCAGGTGGCCAATGTATTGGCGCTTCAGCTTTGGCATCAGTCCTTCCGATGAGGTTGACTTTCTTTTAGGATTGACTGGTTTGATCTCTTTGCTGTCCAAGGGACTCTCAAGAGTCTTCTCCAGCACCATGATTCAAAAGCATCAGTTCTTCAGCACTTAGCCTTCTTACATTTATTTCTTTATTTTTGAACTTTTAATTTTGTATTGGAGTATAGCCAATTAGCCATGTTGTGATAATTTCAGGTGAACAGTGAAGGGACTTAGCCATACATAAACATGGATCCATTCTCCTCTAAACCCACATCCCTTCCCTCATTAGGCTGCCACATAATGTTCAGCAGAGTTCTGTACGCTATACAGTAGGTCCTTGTTGGTTATCCATTTTAAATATAGCAGGCTTATTTCTGTAACAAAGAAGAGGATTTCTTTCAGTAAGGTTTACTAAGATGGAATCTTGTAATACAAAGTATATAGTGAAGATAGTGGATGGAGATAGTGAAGGACAGGGAAGCCTGGTGTGCAGCTGTTCATGGGGTCACAAAGAGTTGAACATGAAGTGACTGAACAACAACAAAATAAATCAAGAGGGGAATACAGGACTAAAATTCATCCAGTTTCTTTGGATGAACTTGAATTTCTTGGGGCATCTTAGTAGGTAATTCCAATAGGCTGTTGGATATGAGTCTAAAACTGTGGATGGGTTAAGGCAGAAGTTTCAGGAATAGCATTCAGGATTGTGCACATTAAAATTACGAGAACGGAAGAATGGAAGAAGTTGTGCTTAAATTTAGAGTAGGAGCTGGACTGGGATAAGGCAAGTGTGAGGTGATATATTTCATCGATATTTTCCCAGTTTTTTAAGAAGTGAAGTGTTTGCTGAGGACAAGAGTTTTGGGGAATAAATCGGGGAAATTGAAGTGAATGATAATGATTGTGAAGTCACCCTGGGGAATAAAAAGAGACTTGGCAAAGGAAAATAAAAAAGACTGAAGCAGTCCAGGGGCTTATCTAAAATTCAAGACACGAAGAAATAATCATGGAAATTATGGGCAGGATTGTGGTTTTTCTCCCACAGTGCCCAGAAGTGCTAGGAGGAAGGGGAGAAAAGCAGTTTGAGAGACTGATGAGAGCTGTGGATGTACAGCAGTGAGGATGAAACATGGACAGACAGTTTTATGAAGGCGTTGAGGATGTCTGTGGGTAAATAGTACAAGCAATCAAAGCATGTGGCCCAGAATTGGAGGGAACAAGGAAACAGTCTAGACATAAAAAACAGATCAGAGAACTAAGAATCTTTGAAAGGCCAAAAGCTATGCTGAAAATATGAAAGATTGAGAAGGCCAGGGAAATTGTGATGTTTGGGACCAAGACTTTTGAGGGGAAATGATTCCAGATGATGAGAAAGTCCTGTGGGTGGCCTCAGTTTGTGGGCTCTGAAGTTCAGAGAAGTGAAGTTCTTTAGTGTTTGAGAGGACAGTGAATGGTGATACTCAATACATGGTGATACTCATACTCGGTACTCAACAAACCGAAACATGGTTTGTTTAAGAAATTAAGAGGTCACCAGGGTTTCATTCTGGTTGTTGAAATGTTAAGGGTAACTGGGCCAGTGTCTTGAATAGGGCTGCAAGAGTAATCAGGAGCAGAAAGACGCAGTTATGAAGAGTGGTGAGCAGTATAGACCCGCAGCGCTTACCACAGGAGAGGAGCAACGCTCAGCTGAACATGGATGGACCATATTTGCTTTTCTCTTTCTGACTTACTTCACTCTGTATGACAGACTGTAGGTCTACCCACATCTCTACAGGTGACCCAGTTTCACTCCTTTTTATGGCTGAGTAATATTCCATCATGTATATGTACCACATCTTTGTCCATTCATCTGTCAGTGGAATTTCAGTTGTTTCCTTGTCCTAGCTGCTATATATGTGGAATCTAGAAAAATGGTACAGATGAACCTATGTCCAGGGCAGCAATAGAGATGCAGGTATAGATAATGGACTTGTGGACACAGTAAGGAAGGGGAAGGTGGGACGAATTGGGAGATTAGGATTGACGTATATACACTATCATGTATAAAATAGAGTGCTAGTGGAAAGCTGCTGAATAGCACAGGGAGCTCAGCTTGGTGGTCTGTGATGACTTGAGAGTGGGATGGGGGATGTAAGTGGGAGGTAGGTCCAAGAGGGAGGGGATACATGTATACACATAGCTGATTCACTTCATTGAACAGCAGAAAGTAACACAGCATTGTAAGCAATTACACTTGAAAGCAAACAAACAAAACAAAACAAAAAAACACCCTGGATGTACCAGAAAACCCCAGCCTATGGCAGGTGACATGTGAGGAGGGGATGAACACCTTTCATTCCAAGAAACTGCAGAGGAGGAAGCACTCTTGTGGAAAGAATGATGGGGCTCTTCTCTTGAAGGAGAGGATTTGAAGATGGAAGACTATTGTTTACCATGGAATGTATGCCCCAGAGGTGAAGAGGAAAGATTTTAGAGGGGAGGATATGGCAGGAGGGAGAAGGAAAGCAGAGACTAATTCTTGGATACGAGTATTAGTAGAGGAGGTTATAATTGAGGTGACAGTAAATAGTGCCAGTTTAAACTTGAACTGTTATTTTGAATTATTTCTTTTGGTGCTTATTATAATTAGTTAGAAAAGGTCTCAATATTCAAACTATTTAGGTTAATGCTTTTTGAAAATATCTGAAGGTGCCCGCTTTTTGCTTTTAAATTTATCTGGCATCTTGGGGACTTAACATGTTCTCAGAAGTTTGTCTCTAGGAGAAAGTTGAAAGCAACCTTGTTTTTACTTATTTTTAGATGCTCTATTATTAAACACTTATGGGATTTGTTTTTTTCTTTATTTCTGATATTCAAAAGTTTTACTGGGAACACATCTGGATTTTGTCTCTTTCCTTATTTTTCATTTTATCCAGTGAATCCTTTCAATTAGCAAACCTGCATCTTTATCCTAGAACAGTTGTCTTCTTGTGTACTTAATGCTTCTATTGTATTTGTTTTGATTTCTTCAGAAAAATCAGCTATGTGTAAATTGTTTTCTTTATTTTATCGATAACTTCTAGGGAGATTTGTCAAGTGTGTTCTCCCTGTCACTGATTCAATTTTCTACACTATTACTTTTCTCTTTCTGGCTTTGTATACAAATTCAAATATTGGTACATATTGCATTTTAATTTCCTATAGTATTCTTTATCTTCTTTCATTTATCTTAGCAATTATAGTTTTACAGTTTTTTCTCTTTTCTCATTTCTTTTTGCTTCACAGAGTCTATTTTATTTGTATTAAAAAGATAAAATGGCCATATTCTAAAATTTAAAGGTTTTTTTTCATAGTAAATCTTTCCTCAAACTATGAATTTTTTCTATATCTTGAGTGATGTATTCTTGCTTTTTATAGTGAATCTTCCTTGTTAAAATATTTGTTTTGTTTATTTGAATTTAAATGAAGAATGTTCGAATTAGTTTTGTTTGTTTAGTTGTTAAGTCACATCCTGTTCTTTTGTGACCCCGTGGACTGCAGCCCTCCAGGCTTCTCTGTCCATCGGATATCCCAGGCAAGAATACTGGAGTGAATTGCCATTTCCTCCTCCAGGGGATCTTCCCAAACCGGGGATCGAACCTGTGTCTCCTGCATTGGCAGGCAGGAGGATCTTTACTGCTGAGCCATGGGAGAAGTCTATCTAGTTTTAGATTTGTCAGTAAATAGTGTAGGTATTCTATTATTTTTTATTCCCTTACCATATAGCTTAGAACTATTTAGATAGTTTTAAAAAATTTGAGGGAAACAGATGAAATCATGGCTGCTACTATTGGTCTTTGAGAAACTGACAAGTGACTTTCTGTCTCACATCTCTTTTCAATACATTAAATAACAGTATCATTGCTAAGATATTCAAATTAATATGATTGTTTTTTTCTTTCCAATAGTGGAGAATTTAAAAAGCCGCAAAATCCAGTGTATTATTCTTCTGTGGCTGCATTTAGTTTTTCTTTGTATCATGCGATACTGTGTTTTGTGTCCATGATTCTTAATTCCTTTAGCTGTGTTGCATTAGAAGAAACTATGGTCCTAGGCTGGATATAGAAAGACAAATTCTGATAGACTGTGAGACAATGTCAGGAGCTGAATCTGAGGTAGGGGCAAGCGTTGTGAATGTCTAGATATTTTTCAGTCTATTTCTGATAATGTCTGTTTTTTTGTCTTAATTCTATGGCAGAATGCAGACCAGTATTTCTGTTCATAGACCAATATTTCTGTTACTAATATTTTAGAATATTTATACCTCTTTTGCTATTTAATGGGATGTTTGCAGTAGAAAAACTGGATAACAACTTATTAAGTACAAACTTAACTTGAGAATTTGAGGGATCTCTATAGTATTTCATGATGTCCACTTGGTGTTTATAAGTGAGGAGCCAGAGAAAGATTTATAAATCATGCATATGCTAGGATGATGTGAAAATATTGAAATTTAAACAAGAAGGTAGAAGGAAGCTAAGGAATGTCATGTAGATAAAAGATAAGGAAGCAATGAATAAGACAAAGAAGGAGAATATAATGTCCTGAGAATAAAAGAAGAAAAAGCTCCACAATAGACTCTGTCTAAAAATATGGGATAAAAAGATGTCAAGAGGGATAAACTCCTGGAAAGATCATTTAATTTGAAAGTTGGTATGATACTGGCCACCTTTGAAGGGGAACTGTAGCTTTCAGTAAATGTGATTGAACTACTCTTTCTTGAACAGAACAGTGGAAAAAGTCAGTAATACTGTTTGGCCGAAAGTTTTCACTTTCGTCTCAGGGTCAAAGGATTTGTTAATTAGCCACTCGTTATATACAAATAAATAATAAAAATATTTATTAGAGAATTATCTAGCTTACTTTCATATACTAACATTAAAAGAAGAGAAATAGAGCAGAAGATACTCACCAAATTGGACTTGCTGACATTCAGACTTAAACAATGTGGAGAAGTCCCATGTGACAGCAGTCTGGAGTTCCAATTGGGAAAAGATCCCTGGCAGTGCATCAGCTCTGTGTGTGAGATTTCAAAGATTACAGTTCAGGGTTCCCCCTTATAAACCCAGGATGGATGCAAACTGATATATTCATCAATGTGTAACCACAATTGTAAGCCTCAGTTTAATTCAGTATAGTCACTCAGTTGTGTCCAACTCGTTCAGTTCAGTTCAGTTCAGTTGCTCAGTTGTGTCCGACTCTTTGTGACCCCATGAACTGCAGCACGCCAGGCCTCACTGTCTGTCACCAACTCCCGGAGTCTGCCCAAACCCTTTGCTACCCCATAAACTGCAGCACGCTAGGCTTCCCTGTCCAACACCAACTCCTGGAGCTTACTCAAACTCGTGTCCATCAAGTCAGTGAAGCCGTCCAACCATCTCATCCTCTGTGGTCCCCTACTCTTCCTGTTTTCAGTCTTTCCCAGGATTAGGGTCTTTTCCAATGAGTCAGCTCTTTGCATCAGGTGGCCAAAGTATTTGACTTTCTGCTTCAGCATCCGTCCTTCCAATGAATATTGAGGACTGATCTCCTTCAGAATTGATTGGTCTGATCTCCTTACAGTCCAAGGGACTCTCAAGAATCTTCTCCAACACCACAGTTCAAAAGCATCAATTCTTTAGCGCTCTTCTTCATAGTCCAGCTCTCACATTCATACCTGACTACTGGAAAAACCATAGCCTTGACTAGATGGACCTTTGTTGACAAAGTAATGTCTCTACTTTTTAATATGCTATCTAGGTTGGTCATAACTTTCTTCCAAGGAGCAAGGATCTTTTAATTTCATGGCTGCAGTTACCATCTGCAGTGATTTTGGAGCCCAAGAAAATGAAGTCTCTCATTGTTTCCATTGTTTCTCCTTCTGTTTGCCATGAATTGACGGGACCATCTGCCATGATCTTTGTTTTTTGAATGTTGAGTTTTAAGCCAGTTTTCACACTTCTCTTTCAATTTATCAACAGGCTCTTTAGTTCCTCTTCACTTTCTGCCTTAAGTGTGGTGTTATCTGCATATCTAAAGTTATTGATATTTTTCCCCACAATCTTGATTCCAGCTTGTACTTCATCCGATCTGGCATTTGGACCATATTTCTGCATATACGTTAAATAAGCAAGGTGACAATATACAGCCTTGATGTACTCCTTTCCCAATTTGGATCTAGTCCATTGTCCCATGTCCAGTTCTCTGTTGCTTCTTGACCTGCATACAGATTTCTTAGGAAGCAAGTAAGGTCGTCTGATATTCCCATCTTTTGAAGACTTTGGCATAGTCAGTAAGAGAATTAGATATTTTTCTGAAACTCTCTTGCGTTTTCTGTGATCCAGCAGGTGTTGGCAATTTGATCTCTGGTTCCTCTGCCTTTTCTCAATTCAGCTTGAACATCTGGAAGTTCACAATTCATGTACTGTTGAAGCCTGGTTTGGAGAATTTTGAGTATTACTTTGCTAGCATTTGAGATGAGAACAATTGTTCGGTAGTTTGAGCATTCTTTGGCATTGCCTCTCTTTGGGATTGGAATGAAAACTGACCTTTTCCAGTTCTGTGTCCACTTCTGAGTTTTCCAAATTTGTTGGCATTTTGAGTACAGCACTTTCACAGCATCATCTTTTAGGATTTGAAATAGCTCAACTGGGATTTCATCACCTCCACTAGCTTTGTTCACAGTGATACTTCCTAAGGCCCCCTTGACTTTGCATTCCAGGATGTCTGGCTCTGGGTGAGTGATCACACCATTGTGATTATCTGGGTCATGAAGATCTTTTTTGTATAGTTCTTCTGTGTTTTGTATAGTATCTTCTGCTTCTGTTAGGTCCGTACCATTTCTGCCCTTTATTGAGCCCATCTTAGCATGAAATGTTCCCTTGGTATCTCTGATTTTCTTGAAGAGATCTCTAGTCTTTCCCATTCTATTGTTTTCCTCTATTTCTTTGCATGGATCACTGAGGAAGGCTTTTTATCTCTCCTTGCTTTTCTTTGGAACTCTGCTTTCAAATGGGTATATCTTTTCTTTTCTCCTTTGTCTTTAGCTTCTCTTCTTTTCTCAGCTATTTGTAAGGCCTCCTCAGACAACCATTTTGCCTTTTCCATTTCTTTTTCTTGGGGATGTTCTTGATCACTGCCTCTTGTACAATGTTTTGTCTTATAAAACTTGGAATGTTGTTTAAGCCTGCCGGAGTCCAGCTCCACCGTTCAGGGCTCAGGGATTCAACCTGAAGAGATGGACGGTGTCAGTGATGAGGCAGCCTCTCAGTTTTCTTGGGCTGCCTATTTATTTCAAGTTGAAGATTTTCTTTTATACTTTTACAAAAGCATTAGGTCGGAGGTTTGACATTTTCAGTTCCCCCTCACCCAGATTTATTATCTCCATAAATCATTGTTGCTCTTCAGAGTTCCTGCTTCAGTGATTCTCTTGGAATCAGCCTTGCCATCTATTATCTACTTCCTCTAATGTGTCCTATAGTTAACTTGTGATCACATTGTAACTCATGCTACGTTCCTCACTTTACTACTTATCTTCCTAAATCCTGTTTGCCCCTAACATCCTGAGCTCACTATCTCTTAAAAAGGCTTCTGTCTATAGTGTCTCTAAAAATTCCTAACTTTTATAAGCTATAGTAAAATATGCTAACTTTACAACATTCCTTAAATCTTTAACTTCTAACTATTTTAATTATTTCTAAGCCCTAAATTCAGTAAACTCCTTTGCCATAAACATTTCCTCACAAATAGGCTTCAGATAGCAATCCCTCCCATGGCCTCAAGCTGCAGCCTATGTGCTCGTCCTGGAACACTCTTTTGTAAAAGTCCTTAAACAAATGTCAGTGATTAACTTTATGAATTATCCTCTGAGCACAGCTGCAGAAGGCTTTGTGCCTTCTCATGCTCCTCTCAAGAACAATAAGCACCTTAATATTTCTTTTCGGTCAACTCAGCCAAGAAGAGGAAAAAACAAGTCAGATTTACAAGGCCTAACTCTTCATCCCGGGTCCGTGCCTGTGGAATGAGGAGATAGGGCTGGAGTCGTGCCTCCATTTTGTCAGTAATGCCTAACGCGGCTCCCAACAGCCTGGGACTTGGCTGTTCAGGCCCTCTTCAGGGGCTAAACAATCTCAACATTTCCCCTGTCCCCCACCACCCACACACATTTCATCTGTGGTGTTGCAAGTCCTGCACTCGCAGCAGGCAGTCATTCTCAGTCACTCTCAGTCAGGGCTGTGTCCAGGAAGGTTAGAAGCAAGGTCAGAGGCCTGCTCTCTTTTGTCTCTGAAGAGTAAACAGGTCTATTTATTTAATTTCCCTAACAAATACTATGGTGGAAATGTGTGTGTGCACACCAGTAGTTTTATGTGTCATAGTGAATAACAGATAAGGTAACATCAGATGAGTAAAATTCACTTAAACACTTAGTTGTTTTTATTCACAGCAAAATACAGTGCTTTATTCTATGACACCCATTTACAGAATGTTATCTTAAGTAATTTGTGCCTTAAAAAGACTTTCAAATAATTTTACAGTTTAACATCATTTTAATCATATATAAACATTCATATCACATGCAAAACTCACATTTACAGGAAAAATAAAGCAAGTAATACTCTGGGATATTTGCATTATTTTGATACAAGGCAGCATAGCTTTCGCTAGGTATATCTAATTACTTCAGGGATTTAATTTTTGATCAATCATGAAATCACTTATTGTTTTTATTGTGTTTTTTCTTTTGTTTGACAGAACATAAAGGAACAAGAAGAGATTTCAGAAACTATGATAAACCCTGGCAGTTAAATGCAAAGAAGCCTAAAAAGTCAAAAAGTGACCTTGCTGTGTCTAATATTTATCCACCATCTCCGGAATCAAAATCATGTAAGGAAATTTGTCATTTAAGTATTAAATTAATGTATGTTAAGTATGTGTTAGTAAAGTGAAGAAAAGGTAAGAAACGACGCCAAATTTTTCTCTGATATTTCTGCCTATTAATTTGAATGAATTTCACATTTTTTTAGCATTAACATATATTCTCAAGTATATGTGATTGATTTAGACTTTTGAGTATAATATTCTTTTATAATGTAAACTTCATGGAGCAGGTCCCTTGTCTCTCATGAACAGTTGCAGTATTTTATCATATTCAGAGCAATACCAACCCTATATTTAATAAAGGATATAAAAACAAATTAAATCTTTTAGAGGGAAGGCAAAGAAGATTTCTATTCAAAACATTTAACAACAACAACAAAAAAATCCTTCATCCAGGGTCTCTCTGAAGTCCTAGTCATTACTGAAGGTTGTATATTTGTTCTCTCCCACAATAATAAGTACCTCCTTGCCCCTTCTCCTTTCTCTCTGCCTTTCCAGCTACTAAGTTTTCCCAGTGCTCTGTTACCACCACATATGCATAAACATGTCATATAGCTTAGGATCTTATTGCAAGTCAGCCATTCTTTGAGGACAAAAGAGCCTGAAAGCTGTTCTGAAACATCAGTTTCTTGTGCTTGTTACAGACTGAGATATGTGATTTTAATTTAAACAGAGAAAGGAATAGGTAGAAAATACTTATTTTTGTTTGCAAATTTTGAAAAATCATTATGTGCTAACTGGATTCTGAATTTGGAACATTTGTGAAAATAACTGAAATTAACTCCTTGAGGTTTTTTTTTGTTTATTTCTTTATACAATGACACTTATAAAAAGAATTGTATCAGCCACAAAATTCTAGTGAAAATTATGTGAAGTATTATAAACTACAAATGTTCTTCTAAAATTATTATTGTAGCTAAATTATACTGCTTTACCAGGTTGGTTTATAATATTTGGTCCCAACATTTAAAAAAAGCATACAAGTTTAAAATTTAAATGTGTTGTTCACAACCATATTCCAAGTAATATCTAGTACTGTTCCTGGCTCAATGAATAGTGTTAAATGAAAAAAAAAGAATAAAGGAATAAATGAAATCAATCAGTTCTCAGTCTCACATTTCTCTTTCTATCCTTGGAAATGTCTGTCTGTCTGTTTCATTCTTCCCAATGATAAATATTAATACATATCCCTAGAGCTTGCTAATTTTAAAGAGCTAAGTCCTGGATCTCAGCACTTAAGAGGACACAATGCTGTAAGGTCCTTCATTTTGCAGAGACTTGGCTATTTATGGGATGTTCTTTAGGCACAAAATGTTACTGGTGAACTGGCATCTAATATCTTTTCTGTTCAGGTACCCTACTCTTAACCTCTGGCTCCACTGGACTATTAGCTTTTTAAAGGAAAATTATTAACACAGTCTCATGCATTTTTAATAATAAACATGGTATTAAGATTATAGGATTCAGAGTTATTAATTAGAAATACATTGTTTAAACATAAATTGCTCCTGAAATAATAGAATATCTTTTGAACATAGATTGTGGTAAGTCACGGTTGTATGTTGTAATATATAAAGTACCACTAGAAAGAAGCATGAAAAAGAATAAATAAAGTGTTAATAACCTTATTAAAATAGGATGCCCCGATTTTTTTGATTTATTCTCCCAAAACAAAAACAAGAAAAGACAAAACAGAGAAACAAATAGCAACCTCTTATTGAAATAAGTGCAATCTCTATCCAAGCTCTACAGGCCCTTGAAATTGACTGTATTATTTTAAACTGATTTGGAAAGGCAAAGGATCATGATTTTCTAAAGCAATCTTGAAAAACATGAACTAGCTTGGAGAATTTACCGTGCCTGGCTTCAAGTCTTTTTATAAAACTGTAGTTATCAAGACAGTGTGATTTTGGAGAAAGGATGGAAAAATAGATCAATTGACCTTAATAAAAAGTTTTAAAAAGAATCTACATATGCAGTCAAATGGTTTTTCACAAGGACATCTAAGCTAGTAAGAAAAGAAACAGTCCCTTCAACATTGGATATTCATATGGAAAAATACACACATTGATTCGTACCTTAATTCATGCTGAAAATCAATCTGAGATGGGTCATAGACCTACAGATGGAAACAAGAACAATGAAATGTCTAAAATAAAATGTACAAGTGTAACATTGTGACCTGGAGAGCCAAAATAGTTTTAGAGACATTCTAGTTACCATGGCTTCATAACAAATCACTCAAAAATACATTTTTTATGTTAAAATAACAAAAATTAAGCATTTTAAATTGTGCAATTCACATGGCATTTAGTACATTCAAATAATGTGCTACCATAACCTCTTTCTTACCAAAACATTTCACCTCAGAAAAGGAAACTCAATGTTTTTACCTCCCCCTAGTCCCTGGAAACTTGCTTTCTCGCTCTGAATTTGCCTGTTTTGATTGGCTCAAGCTGTAAAGAATCTGCCTGCAATGTGGGGACACTTGAGTTTGACCCCTGGGTCAGGAAGATCCCCTGGAGAAGGGAATGGCAACCCACTCCAGTATTTTTGCTTAGGAAATCCCATGGACAGAGGAGCCTGGCATAAAGAATTGGACACGACTGAGCGAAAAGGGGATGACAGAGGATGAGATGGTTGCATGGCATCACTGACTCAATGGACTTGAGTTTGAGTAAACTCTGGGAATTGGTGGTGGATAGGGAAGACTGGCGTGCTGTAGTCCATCGGGTTGCAGAGTCAGACACGACTGAGCAACTGAACTGAACTGAACTGAGTGACTAACACTTTCATCTTAATAGAATCATATGATGTGTGATCTTCCTGTGATTGACTTATTTTACCTAGTGTAATATTTTCAGGTTCATTCCCATTGCAGCAGGTAATAGAACTTCATTCCTTTTTGTGTTGAATCATATTCCATTGTATAGATAGACTACTTTCTGTTTATTCATCCATTTATTTTAGGATATTTTGGTTGTTTCTACATTTTGCTATCATGAATAGTCCTGCTATAAACATTGACATACAAGTAGTTGTTTGAATACTCATGATCCATGATTTTGAGGATATACCTTGAAGTGGAAATGCTGGGTCACATTGTATGTTTTAACTGGAGAGAATTGCAGTTGTATTTTATAGAGGCTGTACTATTTTACATTCCCATCAGCAATATAAAGGTTTTTGGTTTCTCCACAGTCTCACAACATTTGTTACTTTCTATTTATAACAAAAATATTATACCATACAAGTGGGTGTGAAGTGTTACCTCATTTTGACTTACATTTCTATAACAACTAATGATATTGCGTGTCCTTTCATGTTCTTCTTGGCTGTATGTATAGATTCCTTGGAGAAATGTCTATTGAAGTCTTGGTTCATTTTTTCAAGTAAGTTGCTATTCTTTTTATCTGCAAGTAGAATTTGTTTTATTTTTCATTTTCCAATTTTGATGCTGTTTATTTTGTCTTCTGGCCTACTTGCTTGGGGTAGAAATTTAATAGTGTTGAAGGCCAGTGCTGAAAGCCAGCCATCCTTTCTTGTTCCTCATCTTAAGGGAAAAACTTTCATTGTTTTACTAATCTACATGACGTTAGCTGTGAGTTTCTTTTATCATATTGAAGAAGTTCCTTTCTACTCATTTACTGGGAGTTTTTATTATGATAGAATATTAAATTTTGTCAAAAGCCTTTTCTCTATCCATCAAAATGATGGTGCATTTTAAAATTCATTCTGTTAACACAATTATTGCATTGATTAATTTTCTTATGTTAAATAACTTTTATATTCATGAGATAAATCCCACTTTGTCCCACTTTAACCGTTTTTATTGAGTTCATTTATTAGTTTTAGTTTTTATTGCATGGGAACAGCTTATAAATACTTTTTAAATATAATTTGTATTTGACATTGGAGTATAGTTTATTTACAATGTTGTATTAGTTTTAGGTGTATGGCAAAATGATTCAGTTATTCATCTACATATATCCATTCTCTTTCAGATTCTTTTCCCATATAGGTTATTACAGAATACTGAGTAGAGTTTCCTGTACTATACATTAGGTCCCTGTTGATTATCTATTTTATATGTAATAGTGTGTATATGTTAATCCCAAACTCCTATTATCCGCCCCACCTTTCCCCTTTGGTAACCATAAGTTTGTTTTCCAAATCTGTGAGGCTATTTCTATTTTATAAATAAGTTCATTCATATCATCTTTTTAGATCCACATATGTGATATCATACTACATATGTCTTTCTCTGTCTGACTTACAGCATTTTTTATGATCATGTCTAGATCCATCCATGTTGGCTGCAAATGGCACTCAGTCAGTTCAGTCGCTCAGTCGTGTCTGACTCTGTGTTATTTCATTGTTTTTTATAATATCCCATTGTATGTGCATACTACACCTTCTTTATCCAGTCCTATGGGGGTGGATATTTAGGTTAACTCGATGTCTTGGCTACTGTAGTGCTGCAGTGAACATTGGAGCGTGTGGATCTTTTCAAATTATGATTTTTCTCTGGATATATGCCCAGGAGTGGGAATGCTATATTGTGTGGCAGCTCTATTTTGAGTTTTTAAAGGAATATCCATACTCTTCTCCATAGTGGTTTTACCAATTTACTTTCCCACCAACAGTGTGAAAGGTTTCCCTTTTCTCAAAACCATCTCCCGCATTTGTTGTTTGTAGACTTTTTGATGATGGCCGTTGTGACCCCTGTGAGGTGATACCTCATTGTGGTTTTAATTTGCATTTCTGTAATAATTAGCAATGTTGAGCATCTTTTCATGTGCTTTTTTGGCCATCTTCCTTAGATCTTCTGTCCATTTTTTAATTGAGTTGTTTGTTTTTTTGATATTGTCATGAGCTGTTTGTATAGTTTGGAGATTACTCCCTTGTCAGTTGCTTCATTTGCATATATTTTCTCCCATTTTGTGGGTTCTTGTTTCATTTTTTTTATGGTTTCCTTTGCTGTGCAAAACCTTTTAAGTTGAATTAGGTCCCATTTAAAAATTTTTATTTTTATTTTCATTAGAATAGGAGATGCATCCAAAAAGATACTGCTGCAATTTATGTGAAAGAGTGTTCTGCCTGTTTTCCTCTAAGAGTTTTATAGTATCTGGCCTTATATTTGGGTATTTAATCCATTTTGAATTTGTTTTTGTGTTAGAGAATGTTCTAATTTCATTCTTTTACATGGAGCTCTCCAGTTTTTCCAGCACCACTAATTGAAGAGACTGTTTTTCTCCATTGTATAATACAGTCTTACCTACCTTGTTGTAAATTAGTTGACCATAGGTGCACTTCTGGGCTTTCTATCTTGTTCCATTGATGTATATTTCTGTTTTTGTGCTGGTACCTTACTATTGATTATTACAGCTTCAGTGTATAATCTGAAGTCCAGGGGCCTGATTCCTCCAGCTCCATTTTTCTTTCTCAAGATTGCTTTGACTATTTTGTATTTCCATAATCCTTTTATTATACTGCTGAATTTGATATGTTGCTATTTTATTGAGCATTTTTGGATCTATTTTCGGAAGAGATGCTGCTGTATTGTTTTGTTATTATGTTCTTGTCTTCTGTGTCAGGGAAATGCTGGCTTTATAGAATGAGTTTAGATGCATTCCCTCCTTTTACATTTTTTTGGAAGTGTTTGAGAAGAATTGATGTCAGTTCTTTAAATGTTTGGTAGAATTCATCAATGAAGCCACCTTGTCTTGTGCTTGCTTTGTTGTGAGGTTTTTGATTACTGATCCCATGTCTTATTATAAATCTTTTGTTTATTCTTGAGTAGCTTTTGGCAGTTTGTTTCTAGCAATTTTTCCATTTCATGTGTAGTTTATTGGCATTAAATATTCATAATGTTCTAATTCTTTCTAAAAACAATTCTGCAAAGTCTGTAGTAATGTCTTGGTTACATTTCTGATTTTAGTAGTTTGAATCTTCTCCCTTTTTTCTTAGTGAATCTAGCTAAAGGTTTATTAATCTTTAAGCTCTTTCTTGAGATTCAACTTTTGGTTTTGTTGATTTATTTCTGTTCCATTTGAATCCTCTATTTCACCTATCTCTGTTTTAATATTTATTATTTATGTCATTCTGCTAGGTTGAGTTTAGTTTTCTATTCTTTTCTATTTCTTTAAGATATAAAGGTCAGTTATTGATATAAGATGTTTTTTTCTTTTTATTGTGGGCTTTACAATTGCAAATTCCCATCTGAGAAACCACTTTTACTGTAGTCTATACATTTTGACTTATTTTGTGACTGACATATATATGGTCTATACTAGAGATTGTTCCACATGCACTTGGGAGAAAAATACGTATGACTGTTAGTCTTTGTATTGTTCTCTGTATGTCTATTAGGCCTAATTGATTTATAGTGTTGTTCAAATGCTCTGTTTTCTTATTGATCTGTTTAGATTTTTTCTATCCATTATTGACACAGAAGTATTAGAGTTTCCAGCTATTATTGTAGAAGTCTATACCATCAGTTATATCAGTGTTTGATTCATGTATTTGGGGGCTCTGCTGTTAAATGTGTATATGTTAAATAATTGTTAAATCTTGACTGGTTGACCATTTTACCAATATGTAATATTCTTTGTCCTCTTCTTTAACAAGTTTTGTCTTAAAGTCTATTTTGTCTGATATTAGCATAGCCACCCCTACTCTTTTTCATTAATGTTTTCATGGAATATCTTTCAAGCATTATTTCTTCAAATGTTCTTTCTTCTCCTTTTGGAACTACCATTTTGTGTATGTTGGTACAATATACAAATTGATAAAGAAAAGTCATATGACATCTCAAATAATATTTGAATGTATTTGATAAAATTTTACAATTCTTACCTTAAAACTGATAAAGAGACTTTCAAAATAAAAGGATATTTTCTTAGCTGAAGTATTATTTGACAGAAATATTTATGTAATAAGTATAAAAAGTTTTCTAAGTGACTGTTATTAAAACAACAAAGACAATAATAAAAGGAAAAAAGACCGTATTAACAGTTATTAACTTTCCCATGATGGGCTTCCCTGGTGGCTCAGACGGTAAAGTGTCTGTCTGCAATGCAGGAGACTCAGGTTCGATCCCTGGGTTGGGAAGATCCTCTGGAGAAGGAAATGGCAGCCCACTCCAGTATTCTTGCCTGGAAAATCCCATGGACAGCGAAGATTTCATATGAGATAAATATCATTAACATTCATTACAGAAGATCTTTATTGCTAAAACTTATTTAAATATATATACTGTATATTATTTAAGGCCAGTTTTATAAGGAACACATAACCTGTTATCCTATGCAATAGACTGTGAGCTTGAATAGAATGTCATCTCCATGAATACAGGGAGTTTTGTTATATTTATTCACACTGGTTTACTCCTAGAACCTAGGACAGTGTTTTGTGCTATACAAATGAAAGTATAAATGAGTAAATGAAGAGAATTTAAGGGTAACTTAGTACAAAATATATCCTGGTCTCATGAGATAGCAGTTTAGAAGCTGTGCATTTTCAGATAACAAAAAAAGAGCATGTTACACAATACAGGCTAGTATAGTTATGATTTTAATTTTCAATTGTGAATTGTCACGACTAAAGGAAAATATGACAAAGAGAGTTCACTGAAATTTTTCCTATGTGCTTGAAGCATCTCTACTGCTTACCTGGTGTAGTGGTGGTTTCTGATAGAATGGTTGAGGATGGTCAGTGGAGTCTTGGCAGAAGGGGCCAGAAAAACATTTGTCTATCAATTCCCTATGCATGATAGTGTATACTGATTCTTTTATAGCCATTTCGAATTTGTGATCCAGATGAGAAAATTGAGGTAAGTACATTAACTTCAGTTAAAACCAAAAACTAGAACCAGTTCTCAGTATTTTTATTTATGCTTTTGTATTTGTCAGAGATTTCTCATTTTTTTAATGTTTCATTTAGCACAGCATATGCAAAGAGGAATAGCTGTATATTTGTTAAAATTTTAGGAAAAAAATGAAAAGACTATACATCTGTGTAGAAAACATAAATTGCATAGATACAAGAGAATTAATGTGGCAGTGCAATGTCTGAAAAATCATAGTATGGAAATGTAGAAGGCAAGAGACATGAAATAATAAATTCACTATAATCAACTTTAGGTATATCATGACTATAGTACTAGGAAATCTCCTGACATATTATAAGTGAAGTTAAAGTACTTGAGAGGAACTTTCAGGAAAGAATACCAGCATTTACTAAACTTTTAGAAAACAGAGTTAAAAGATCTAAATAATTGAAATTATTTTGATTCAAAAGAAATGGATAAATAATTATCAAGTCATTTGGAGGAAATAGTGAATTTATTATTTGACCCACAGATGGAAACTATTGGTGGAGATATCAGGATTTAATTAATTAATTCTGATTTGTTCAAAATAGGCCCTGCTCAGCATACAGTAGGCTGTTTGTGAAGTAGTGACCTCTTTATGAATGAATGGAGCATGACCATTTATATGGTGCTGTGGATGGGTTCCTGCTGTGCTCTGGGGATGTGTTTTATCTCAAGGATAATTATAGGCTGTCCCTAATCTCAGATTGTTTCACCTCATATGGATCATATTAATATTCGGTTGTTTATACCATTCTATTATTATCCATTTCTCCTGACGACATTTTTTAGACAATATATTTAAACTGTAGCCCTGAGTTTTAGTACTAAGTATTACCTAAGCAAAGTTGTTAATTCATCAGAAACCTTTAGAGATTCTCACCTGGAGTCTGTAAACTGGGCTGATGACTCCCAAATCATCTTCCATTAGTTATTTCAAAACATCTTCTGAAATCATCCAGTGTAGTTGATTAGACCATGATTAGCCTGTGGCCTTCCTTGTCCTAGATTTGGATCCCATGATAAATTGAATATCACATATGTAGCACATTTGTCACAAGCTATAGAAACATAGAAAGAAATTTGTCTTAGTTTCTCTTGAAAGTTCCTGAGGGAAAGAGCTTGGATGTTGTATCATTTCTCTACAGTGCTGCATATAACCTCCCCCAAGCTCCATGGCCTTAAACAACAAATTATAGTTTCTCAGGGTTCAGCAAATTGGCTGCGCAGTTCTGCTGGTCTCATGTCAGTTTGCCCACGAGGGCATTCAGGTGGTGTTCTGCAAAGTCTGCTGGGGTGGGCAGTGAGGCATGTCTCATGATTATCTGGGGAGGTTGATTGGGACTGATTTTTTTTTTTAAACACTATGTTCTTATTTTTTTATTTGACGATACCTTGATAGGATATGGTAATTTTCAGAAAAGTTAGATAATATAATGATGCAGATTAGAGAAATTACTTTTAAAAGGCTAACAAAAGTACCAGTAAGTGTTTTGAAGGATCTGGTACAAGTACAGTTTTCTCTGCCTCTTTTTCTGAGTTTCTCTTCCCTGTGCCTGAGCTTGTCCCCTGGAAACTCCTGGGGTATTACCTGTGAGGTAATAGGTGTATGCTTGAAGGTGTTTTCTAGAACCATTGATCACAATTGCTGCTTCCCCTCTCCAATGCTTGAAAACTGGGGTGCTGATGTTAGCTGACATCTCCATGCCAGAGTCCCTTAAACAAAGAACACAGGAGGCACATGCATGTTTTTAGTTTAAATGTATTTATTTATTTAATTTATCTTTTTCTTTATTGTTTAATTTTTCTCTTTTTTCTTTTTTAATATTTATTTTTACTTTATTTTGCTTTACAATACTGTATTGGTTTTGCCATACATTGACATGAATCTGCCAAGGGTGTACATGAGTTCCCAATCCTGAACCCTCCTCCCACCTTCCACCCCCTATCATCTCTCTGGATCATCCCCGTGCACCAGCCCCAAGCCTCCTGTATCCTGTATCAGACATAGACTGGCGATTCATTTCTTACATGATAGTATACATGTTTCAATGCCATTCTCCCAAATCATCCCACCCTTTCCCTCTCCCACAGAGTCCAAAAGTCCGTTCTATACATCTGTGTCTCTATTGCTGTCTCGCATACAGGGTTATCATTACCATCTTTCTAAATTCCATATATATGTGTTAGTATACTGTATTGGTGTTTTTCTTTCTGGCTTACTTATAAAGAAGTAACTTCTTTAATTTAAATAAATCTTTAAATATTGCTTATAATGACAATGAAAAAAATACAAACATGTAGAAAGATAGATCCTCTCCCACCAGCCATTTCCTATTCTACTCCCTTGGAAATAGATTGTATCTTTTCACATTCTTTGAAGCGATTTACATTCTTTTACATCCTTTTCTTTGTATAAACTAACATAAAATATGTGGGAGTTGATTTGCTTTATGAAACTGGCTTTAAACTGTACACATTCCTAAGAACTTGTTTTTATTGTTTTAAAATGTATTATGGACATATCTCCATGCAATGAACTTAGATCTGTGTTATACATTTTCATAAGTATATACTTGTACCATAATGTGAATATGCCATAAATTATTTATTTCCCTGTGAAGTACATTTAGTTTTATAGATTATTTACAGAGTTTTACAACCAAAAACTCTTTGGTGAAATAAACAATTATCATGCACTTTCTGATAAAATAAACCTTTGTACATATATACATAACTATGAGTGCTTTCATTTATGTATTATAATTTGAAGAAAATAATAAGATTGCTGAGTCAGAGGGTCAGTATATGTTCTATTGTAATAAATATTTCTGAATTACTTCTAAAAAGGTGGCCGAAAAAATTTTTCAGTAGGTTGAGAGTATTTTTCCTATAGCCTTACCATGTAAATATTTTTAAATTATTTTATTTTATTTTTATTGAACATAGACATATATGGTATAAAGAGCAAATTAATACTATAAGGCAAGTGTCCTTCTTTTCTTCCTGTTCTGCTTCTAATGTGGACCCATTTTTAACTCTTAGATGTTTCTTTTGGTACGCAGATCTATATATCTAAACATAGAAGATTCTTGCATAGTTCTCTTTTAGCTTTTAAATTTGAAGCATCATCTCTTGATCTCTTTCTAAGACATTGTGCTTTATTCCCAAGGCCCATCACATTCTCACAGTACAGGCAGGCAGATATTTCAAATGATGTATACTCTGCACTGATATTTTTATGATTGTGTTAATTATCCTTTTTCATAGTAGAATCGTAGGAAAGCCAACTTCTATTTTGTTTCTAGAATCAATAATTGGGTTGTTTTCTGCTTGCTTTACTTTCTCTATACCCATCACTAATGCTTCCCCAAAACGTGCCTTAAAATATTAACACTCTCAATAACTAAAACACATCGTGTTCTTCTATCTTACTTTAATTTACATTTTATACTTTATTTCATTTAAAAAGTCTTAGAGACTTCTCTCCTGTAGTCCTTTGTTCTCTTCTCCAGTCTTGACTCCTTAGTTTCCATTCTTTTTCTCAGCTGTCTGCTGAGACCATCATTTACTGTCATCCTGAGGCTTACATTTTCCTTCTTCTTATGGGGGATTATCTGTTTCCTGAATCTCAACTCTTTCCAGTTTGGGGTTTACTTGCTTATTTTGGTGGGGCACCTCCACTAGGAACCTTCTGAGAATGCTTGCCAGGTACATTTTCTGAGTCCTTACAAGTATCTTGACTGACTCCTTGTGCTGTGTGCCAAGTCGCTTCAGTCGTGTCTGACTCTTTGCGGTCTTATGGACTGTAGCCCTCCAGGCTCCTCTGTCCATGGGATTCTCCAGGCAAGAATACCAGAGTGGATTGCCATGTCCTCCTCCAGGGGATTTCTTGACCCAGGGATCGAACTCTCGTGTTCTGTCTCCTGCTTTGCCAGTGGGTTCTTTACCACTAGCACCACCTGGGAAACCTGATTGACCCTTAAAGTGTAAAGTGAAGTCGCTCAGCTGTGTCCGACTCTTTGTGACCTCATGGACTGTAGCCTACCAGGCTCCTCCATCCATGAGACTCTCCAGGCAAGAATACTGGAGTGGGTTGCTATTTCCCTCTCTAGGGGATCTTTCCGACTCAGGGATCAAATCCAGGTTTCCCACGTTGTGGGCAGACGCTTTACCCTCTGAGCCACCAGGGAAGCCCATTTTAGTTGGGTATATGAAATTCTAAGTTAAAAAAAAATAAATAAAATTCTAAGTTAGAAGTAATCTTCAGTTAAAATTTTGAAGGATCTTCTCCTGTGTCTTTTGGGGCCAAGCATCGCTGCTGAGAAATCACATGACAATTTGATTTGCTGTTTTTGTCTCTGAAAGCTTTTAAAGATGTTTTCTTTATTACCACTGTTGTAAAATTTTGTGATAATGTGCCTTGAATTATGGGCTTCCCTGGTAGCTCTGCTGGTAAAGAATCCACCTGCAATTCAGGAGACAATGGTTCAATTCTTGGGTCGGGAAGATCCCCTGGAGAAGGGATAGGTACCCACTCCACTATTCTTGGGCTTCCCTGGTAGCTCAGATGGTAAAGAATCTGCCTGCAAAGTGGGAGACCTCAGTTTTTTTCCCCTGGGTTGGGAAGATCCCTGGAGAAGGTAAAGGTTACCCACTTCAATATTCTTGCCTAGAGAATTTCACGGCCTGGCGGGCTACAGTCCATGGGGTCACAAAGAGTCGGACTAAGCACAGCCTTGTGTTATACTGGACATTTAATGGATCCTTCTAATCTGGAAGGCAGTTATGTTTTTCTATTATTATTTTGGCATTGGTCTTCCTTGACTGATACTTTAACGCTTAAATGGTATGAAATGTCCACTTCTTTGACATCTCTATCTTCAAGGCCTAGGTTTCAGTTTTCTCTATCTTGTTAAATACACTTATCACTCATCAGTTCATTTTGCATCTTCCTTAAAAAATGTATTGTCTTCTCTCTTTGTTTAACCAATTCTCTGACAAAAGAAAAATACCATAATATAATTTTAGTGAGAATTTGAGGGAAAGTGAAGGTAAATATAAGTATTCAGTCTTGTTTTATCAGAAGACAGCAAGAATGTCTTAAAATCATTTAACAAATTGCTCATGAAGAAGGTAGCAGTTATTTTTTAAGTTGCTGAAACATAATATAACATATACTTTGCTTGTGTTTTTCCCTAATTTATATGAATTGCTAGTGTTAAATCAGTACCTGAATTTTCTTTTTTCTATAAACACTGTCACACTTCCTTTACTTGTTTAGTTAAAACATTTCTTAAAATCCAGCCTCATAACTTCCCTTCTGTTGGTTCACAAGAGAACTATTTCCAAAAACCATTTTTATTCTGTGCACTGATCTTGAGACAATCTTTCACATAATGATGAATAGTAAGTTTTTATCATTCTGTAGCATGCTTATGAAGTAATCATTTTTTTTAAACATAGTGCCAAGGTCAGTAGATCATCCTAAGTGGAACTGGCGGACTAAACCAGAAAGCCGTGATTTTGATGAATTGAACCACATCCTTCAAGGAGCAAGAAACTGGGAAAAGCCCTTGAGAATCTCTCTCGAAGTAAGTTCATTTACTTGATTGTAATTGGAATTCCTAACCAATATGAAAGTAGAAACATTCATTACCATTACCAATAACCTACTTCCAACATCCTCATTATAATTCCATGAGAGGCTGCAGAGTTCCAGAGCATGAGCTTGGATATGAGGACCGATCATGCGTGTTACATGGATTCATGGGAAGACCAGTGATATAGAGTAGAAAGAGCTATAGGCCCCTCCCCACAATGGCTGTTTGATTCTAGTCTCCCTCCATGGCCTCTGTTCATTACCCAGGTCAACTGTAAACCTAATGGCATCTTATTCATTCTTCTCTTTTGAACCCTGTTGTTATGTGTCATCCCAGTTAATGCACAAACCTGTTGCTTCCTTTAGTTTTTGATGTCTCTAAACTTCTTAATAGTGACTGGGCCAGATTTTTCTCAGAATCCTCTCAGAACCTAGCAATATACCTTTTTATAAAAGCAGTGATCTGTAATCCAAGGGCTTGAGTTAGAAGTTTTGCCTTCTATGAGGTTAATAACCTTAGATAAATCATTAACCTATCATTAAACCTGTATGAGCCTTGGTCCTCTCATCTCCAGATCAGGAAGATGTGGTTCCATCTCCTTCTTCTGATGGGTGGGAATGTTTAAAATGATATATTTCAGATGGGCAAAATTTGATTTGATCAGTGCATTCTATATATATCGTATAGTATATACATAAAGTATATATTTGTATGTAAATATATGTATGTATACACTTTGCAGTTTTTGTAGTGAGTTCAACGTATTTCTGTCTTTCTCTGGTTCTTAAATATCTTTCAATTTTAAAAGTTAGGCATCTCTGGAAACATATTAATGCTATAGTCTCACTAAAATTGTCTTTTGGTGTGATAGCATATTAAAGATTCATATTAAAATAGAATACTAGTAAATTCTAGTAGATTATGTTTTAGGATCAGTCTGTTTTTTAAAATAGCAGTGTTGCTAGTTTCTTGTATTTTTCCAAGTTAAAAATTTCCCTTAGTATATTTTGGGAGAATTATTTATATAAATATCTATGTGTTTATACTGTAGTATAAACTATAGTTTATACTATATATCTTTGTGCTGTACTATAATTACATATTTATATACTATATTTTATTGTTTTATGTTTTTTAGAGAGATTTAGCTTTTTCATACTTCTTAATTTAAAATTCACTAGAGCCACTAGATTTTTTATTTAACCTTTGCGTAGTAAGCCTGTCTCAATGTTAACTTGGCTTCTGATAGCTTCTCATAATTTTGCCATTAGTGGGAACTCTTTGGTTGAGATTCAAGAAAATCCTGTTTGGGGCTAGGGTTACTCTTGGACCAAATAATGATAAAATGAGTTTTCAGCTCATTATTATGTTCATGAAAAGAACCTTATCTATTAATATGTCAGAGGCTTTAGTGTTTGTCTGTATGTGTATGTGTGTGTGTGTGTGTGTGTGTATGCTTTTGGTGTCACTTCATCATCATAAAGGGGCTCTGTTTTTTTGTGGCAGTAATGGCAATGTTTATGTCGGGTAAGGGAGCAGTTGGTCACACAGGGCGAGGTTGCTTATTTCTCTGGGTAAGTTTCTGAGTCTCTTTTGGACAAAAGGCTACTTTCTTGGATGACTTGAGTGTCCATGATTTTTGCTATCTGAGATTTAATATTAACTTCTTGTCTTAGGTCCAACCTGTGTCTAACTACTCGGTTATCAGTTCACCTGAGATGATCATTGTAAGTTAGTAGAAATATCCCTGGTGGCTCAGCAGTAAAGAGTATGCCTGCAGTGCAGATGATGAAGGAGCTGTGGGTTTGATCCCTGGGTCAGGAAGATCCCTTGGGGAAGGAAATGGCAACTGGGAAAGTCCATGGACTGAGGAGCCTAGTGGGCTGCAGTCTGAGGGGCTGCAGAGAGTAGGACATGAGGGAGCACGCATGAGCACAAGGTTTATTTAGTGGTCTCGCTGCCCGGAACTGAAGCTAGATGTCAATTCACTCCTGTTGCTCTTGTTTGACTGTTATAATAGACTGACTTGATAACTCTTTCTCTAAAATAGTGGTGACTTTATTAACCATTGTTTTGTCTAACAGGAAGACTTAGGGAATGGAATCTTTCCTCCAGTTATGGTCAAAATGAATATTCATTGTCTTATCGTGAACTGTTTTCCTGTACCACAGGAAAAAGATTGGAATTTTTAGTGAGTGCCTAATTTTCATACGGTCTCTGATAGAATTCTCTCTGGCAAGGCTGGTCTTTGCTTTATCCTAGTTTTACTTCCTAAAAGATAATACATTATTTAAAGTATTTGTTATTAGTAGAGATTGACAGCAAAAAAAAAAATCCTTTATATCCCTCAAAATGGTAGAATTATCTCATCTCTACAGCTGTCAGCTTATACAGACTTAAATGCAACCCCTCTCCTTCCTTCTCTCTCTCTCACTCTTTCAAATAATAACAGGAAAGATTTGAAATTCTCTCCAGTTTGCAAATAGGAATTGTGTATCAGTAGCAACTGTACCATGTTCTTTTTCTGGCTTTTTGCAAACCTTTCAGCATAATGCTTTATCTTATAGTCAGACATGACCTGTGACCCTCTTCATGCTGTGTTCCTTACCTCAAGGTAGATATGTTAGAATAGTTTCAGTGGCCTGGAATGCTACCAATTATTAGCTTCATGACCTTGGGAATAAACCTTACTATGTTTCTGTCACCTTTACTGTGAAGTTGGAATAATCATGGTACTATTGCTGAAGGTTTTATGAAAATCACATGAGATTTTGTGTCTAAAGTGTTTAATATCATGCCTGGTATGAAATAACTGCCAATTAAACATTAGATATAACTGCCAATTAAACATTATATAGAGGGCTTTCCTGGTAGCTTAGCAGTAAAGAATTCGCCTACAATGCAGGAGACCCTGGTTTGATTCCTGGGTCAGGAAGATTCCCTTGGAGAAGAGATAGGCTACCTACTCCAGTATTCCTGGGCTTCCCTGCTGGCTCAGATGGTAAAGAATCTGCCTCCATGTGGGAGACCTGGGTTTGATTCCTGGGTTGGGAAGATCCCATGGAGGAGAACATGGCAACCCACTCCAGTATTCTTGCCTGGAGAATTCCATGGACAGAGGAGCCTGGTGGGCTACGGTCCATGGAGTCTCAAAGAGTTGAACATGACTGACTGATTAAACACAGTACACACAGCACAAACATTAGATATAATATTCCATTTCTATTATTGTATAACAAATTACCAGAAACTTAGTACCTTTAAAAAGTAAAAGTTTATTATCTTACTATTTTTGCATTTCGGGAGTTTGAGTGCAGGTTGGTTGGGTCCTCTGCTCAGGGTCTGGGCAAGCTGAAATTAAGGTGCTGGTTGGGGCCGGGGTCACTCCTGGGCTTGGGTCTTCTAAGCTTATACACATTGTTGGTCCAATTCAGTGTTTGCTCTTGCAACACTGAGACCCTTTTTTTTTCTCATTGGCTGTTGGCCAGGAGTGTTCTTAGCTCATTCCCAGGTCCTTGCCTTGTGGTCTCCTCTCACAACAACAACAATGAACTGTTTCTTCTTTGAGGCCACTGAGGAGCATCTCTCTGAAGCTTTGCCTTCTTTTAAAGGGCTCGTCTGATTAGGTCAGGACCACCAGGATTTACTTCTGATTTACTCAGTCTGCTGTTTAGTAACCAAGACAAGAGAGAGACACCTTTTCATCTTCAGTGGTTCCACCATGCAGACTCAAAGGGAAAAGGCTGCCCAGGAGTGTATCTTGGGAGCCATCCTAGATATCTGCCTGCCACAGATATTATTAATGTTATTACTATTTATCTCTGACAGCCAATAACATACTTCATCTGAGCACTGCCGAACAGAAATGTAACATGAGCCACACATGGGATTTTATATGTTCAAAATAGGCACATTACAAAGAAGCAAAAAAAGAAACCTGTAAAATTAATTTTAATACAATATTAACCTGCTGCTGCTGCTAAGTCACTTTAGTCGTGTCTGACTCTGTGCGACCCCATAGACGGCAGCCCACCAGGCCCCCCGTCCCTGGTATTCTCCAGGCAAGAACACTGGAGTGGGTTGCCATTTCCTTCTCCAATGCATGAAAGTGAAAAGTGAAAGTGAAGTCACTCGGTCCTGTCTGACTCTTAGCAACCCCATGGACTGCAGCCCGCCAGGCTCCTCCATCCATGGGATTGTCCAGGCAAGAGTACTGGAGTGGGATGTAATTGCCTTTTCTGCAATATTAACCTACTATATCTAAATTATTATCATTTAATGTATATTCCATCTAAAAATTATTATTGAGGTGTTTTATATTGTTTTTCTTTCATACTGAGTCTTCAAAAGTCTGTTGTGAGTTTTATTCTACAGCACCCCTCAGCATGGATGAGCCACATTTCAAATGTTCGTTAGCCATCTAATGAGTAGGTCCCATGACGAACACTGCAGCTCTAACTGTTTGTTAAAACAAACACACGCAACTTCCTCTTGAGGTTGAGATCCCTCAGATAGCATCAGAATTCCTTCTTCCTCTTTCATCCAAGTTTACAAAGAGAATAGTTAATGCACATCTTCTCTGTCTGCTCAGATTTCTCTCACTCCACAGTATAATTATTGGACCTGTCATTCCACACTATGGTCACCACCAACTTAATCCAAATTGTCAAACTCAGTAGACACTGTTTCTCATTTTCAAAAATTGCTTTGGTCATTTTAACACCACTGTTGACGCTGTCTGTCTTCAAACCCTTGATGTTTTAGTTTCTGAGACCTGGCCCTCATTTGATGGTCTTTGGATGCCCTACATGTCATTTCTTGTACGTTTCATTCTAATACACCTCTTTCTTTCCTGCTGCTATAGATGTTTTTCACCCTCTGCTTCTGTTCTTTCAAATGTTCTCGGTGTCTAGCCTTCTCCTACCTCACAGATTTAATTATCACCCCTACACAGCTAACTCAAATGAGTGTATTTCCCATCCAGACTGTTTATGATTTTATACAAGGTGGTGGCTCTCCCACTGCCACATCAAACTCAGTTTATCTAAGTAGATCATAATTCTTCTTTACCATGACTTTTCTTTGCTTGCTTTAATCTTAGCTGGTGACACCTACCTACTGGTTCAGCCAAACTGGACTCATCTTTCTCCCTGACCATTTTTTTTTTAAAGATTTTTGTGATGTGAACCATTTTTAAAGTCTTTGAGTTAGTTACAATATTGCTTCTATTTTATGTTTTGTTTTTTGGCCATGAGGCATGTAAGGATCTTAACTCTTCGACCAGGGATCTAACCCGCGCCCCATGCATTGGAAGGCAGAGTGTTTTTTAAAATGTTTATTATTTATTTTTAGCTGCACTGGGTCTTTGTCGCTACGCACGGGCTTTCTTGAGTTTTGGCGAGTGGGGGCTGCTCTTCATTGCCGCGAGTGGACTTCTCAGTGCTGCAGAGCACAGGCTGGAGACATGTGGGCTCAGTATTTGCGGCTCAGGGGCTTATTGCTCTGCGGCATGTGGGATCTTCCAGGACCAGGGATTGAATTCATGTCCCCTGCATTCTTGGGCAGATTCTTAACCACTGGACCACCAGGGAGGTTCCTCTCCCTAACTGTTGAATTCCCAAGTCTTGAGATTTCCCCGCTCTCTTGGGGGGCATCCCAGGTGGTGCTAGAGGTAAAGAACCTGCCTGCTGTGCAGGTTCATAAGTGCAGGAGACATAAGAGACGTGGGTTCAATTCCTGGGTCGAGAAGATGCCCTGGAGAAGGAAATAGCAACCCACTCCAGTATTCTTGCCTAGAAAATCCCGTGGACAGAGGAGCCTGTCAGGCTACAGTCCACGGGGTCGCACATAGCTGGACACAACTGAATCGACTTAGCAAGCACGCACTCTCTCTTGGGTGTGATTCTTTTCTCTGCCCCTATTAGTACCCTGTAATTCACACTCAACATCACTGACCAGACCATTGGTTTATCCATTTACATGTTCCATTTTTATTTCATTTCATTCCTGCTCCATGACAGGAAAAAACCAAGTGTAGCCCTTACCCGAATTGAGCCTGTGGCTGAAGGGCTTGCCATAACTTATGTTAGGGGAGTCTCATGGCCAACATCTCTGTGGCTTAACACCATGTAAGTCTTCAGTCATTGCACAGAGTGTGCCTGGTGCTGGAGAAGACTCTTGAAGAGTCCCTTGAAAAGCAAGGAGATCAAACCAGCCAATCCTAAAGGAAATCAACCCTAAATACTCTTTGGAAGGACTGACTCTGAAGCAGTCCTTCTGAAACTTCAATACTTTGGCCACCTGATGCAAACAGCTGACTTATTGGAAAAGACCCTGATGCTGGGAAGGGTTGAAGGCAGGAGGTGAAGGGGTCGACAGAGGATGAGATGGTTGGATGGCATCACAGATTCAATGGACATGAACTTGAGCAAACTCAGTGAGATGGTGAGGGACAGGGAAGCCTGGCATGCTGCAGTCCATGGGATTGCAAACAGTTGGACACGACTTGCTACTGAACAACAACAACAGAGTGTGATGTGGATACAGACTATTCTACCCTGTTAGTCTCCCGTCTTTAGCATCTGATCCAAGGGGCCTGCAAGCAGACAGAGACAATAAAAGATTACAGGAGTCGTTTCTAATGTTTCGAAGTGGAAGTGCACGAATAACATCACCTACATTCTACAACTTCTGCAAAGGAGGCTGGGGGATGTAGTCCAGTTTGTGAGCCCAGGAGAGTTGGAAAAGTCTGAGGCATGAATAACCAGTCCTGTCCACACTCTTGTTTCTCAGTTCCTCCAAACAGCCCTTACTGCAGTCAGTGGGCTGATCTACAGTGAAAACCTGATACCACTTGTTGCAGACATTCAGTGGCTCCTTAAAACCTCATAGGAACTTTCCTGGTGGTCCAGTGGTTAAGACTTCACCTTCTAATGCAGAGAATGCAAATTCAATCCCTGATCGGGGAGCTAAGATCTTACATGCCTCTTGGCCATAAAACCAAAACATGAAACAGAAGCAATGTTGTAACAAATTCAATAAAAACTTTAAATATGGTCCACATTAAAAAAAATCTTTATGAAAAAATAAACTCATAGAAGGTTCCCATGCTCTGACCCTTAGTCACGTGTCTGGTATCATCTCTCATGACGCATCATCAGGCCACTTATGCACCAGTAACAGGGGAATGTTTCACACTCACTGATGTTCTTCCCTTTCTCATATTTGCTTATCCTGTGCCTGTGCGCTGACATCTCACTCCTACTAGAAATTAGCCCCAGGCTAATTTCTACTCCTCTCTTCAGTCTCAGCTCAAATGCCCTTGATTTATTGCTGCTGTCTTTCTTAGGACTGGGTTTTGTCCCTTCTTTCTGTGTTTCCATGCTTTTCTCTGTGCACACTTACATGCTGTGATCTACTTTCAGAGATCGCTGGACTCTGCATTGTAGGGAAGCAGGGGAACCCAGGACTTGGACTCTCCAGCATGTAGTACAGTAATTAGCATATAACTCAGTCATAAGAATTTATGCTTTCAAATTGTGGTGCTGGAAAAGACACTTGAGCGTCCCTTGGACTGCAAGGAGATCAAATCAGTCAATCCTAAAGGAAATCAACCCTGAATATTCACTGGAAGGACTGATGCTGAAGCTCCAATATTTTGGCCACCTGATGCAAAGAGCTGACCCATTGGAAAAGACCCTAATGCTGAGAAAGATTGAAGGCAAAGGAGAAGGTGGGGTGATAGGGATGAGATGGTTGGATGGCATCACTGACTCAGTGGTCATGAGTTTGAGCAAACTCTGGGAGATAGTGAAGGGCAGGGAAGCCTGGCATGCTGAGGTTCATGGGGTCGCAGAGAGTCAGACATGACTTCGTGACTGAACGAGACAGAAATCTATTAAAGGATTATGCCAACAACGAGTGAACTCAAAGCTTTTCTGAGTCTAATCTGTCTGAAGGGAGGCAGTGATAGGACGGGTATCTTTAGTCCGTTTAGACATCAATCTGCAGTTTGCAGTACAGGTGAAACACTGGCTGGAGCTTTTCCAGGGAAAAATGTCCAGCTGTTGAGAAAACAGAGGGCTGATATTTTATGCTCTGTGACTGATAACAGCTGTCCAGAATCATTGAGAAAACAGCAATAACAACAAAGAACTTTTTTAGTGCGTCAATCATGAACATCCCGCAATAGTCTGTTCTGACAAAAGCCTGAGGAGCTAGAGGATAACAGCCCCTGAGTGAAAATGGAAGCAGATAACGGGGCAGTTGTTTTGTTTATTTATCTAGTCTTCAGACATTCTGTGGGAATGTGAGGTGAACAGCCTTTGCATGATACAGATATGGGAATCATTAGTATATAGGGAAAAAGAGCCCACCCACCGACACATACATCATCAGCCTTTAAGATACAGGTAGAAAAGTGATCTAGATGAGAATAGTGAAGAGGAGTTTTCAGAGAGATAAGATGAACATCAAGATAGAATGTTTTAGAAAAATCAAGGATGGAAAGTACTTCAGAAAATCTGTCTGTCTGAAGTGGCAGATAAATTGGTAAAAAAAAAAAAAAAGGATAGGAAACATATTCATTGTGTGTAGCTATGTCCAAGCTGTGTTTCCACTGTTTACTGCCATGGGAGTTTTAGTAGGAAAAGTTTGAAATTAAATATCTTTTATTAGAGAAAAATGGATAAAGAAATCATGACACATTCATACAATGGTATACTTTATTTTTTTTAACTCTTTAAAAGAATTTGTTAATTTTAATGTTCTACTTTATACTATTTAAAAATGATATTGTGGAAAATATTTACTAATATAACAATATGTTTTATACACAAAACAGATAACAAAATTGTGTGTGTGCCTCCAATTTTGTTTTATACGTGCATGGGGCAGCATAAAGCATTTGTATGTATTCTTATACATGCTGATAAAATTATTTGAAAGAATTCACAAGAAGCTTTTATCATTCTTTGTCTTTAACGTGTCTTCATAGCAACCTTTTTCTTCATCTTCGTTTTCCACTGGTAAAATTTTTTGGCCCTGCAAAAGCTCCTGATAACTGCTAAATGGACAGTGGTCAGAGGATGCAGGGACTAGCTCTTGAGTGAGGTTTAAGTTCTGTGTGGCATGCATTTTGATGATACAAGCTGGTAAGGCCTTTTGACTTACTTGCCAGTTCTTGGCTACACTCTAGGTAGGTGAAGTATTACTGCTGTCTATATGAATAATGGATTCATAAGTCTGAGATGTGAAAAAAAATTTTAAGATCAACTGGTAACTTTCTAAAAAAATGAGTGAAGAAACTCTTTTTGCAGGGCCAAGGCAAGGGGAAGAGTACCCTTGGTATTTCAGGAAAGGACTTACTACCCTCGCAAAGAAGAAGATCTTTGTGAAGGAGACAGAGGAGAATAGAAAATGTAGGGCTGCATTTCAAGAGACTGGAGTTAACAGAGTCTGTCATCACAGAGAAATAAATTAAGGACTAAGACTTTTGTGTTACTAACTTAGAACAATTTTGGAAGAATAATAGAGCCAAAAATTGGACTAAGGAGTGTGTGTATAGAAGGGGAGCTTGTGAGGAGGAATCTTGATCCATTGGCCCCAGGAAGCTGTGGATCTCAGGGAACATGGAACACAGTACTTTAAGTTCCCCTGTCTAGGTCCTCATCGGGAAAATAAGGGAATTAAAATACATGATCTTCAACCATCTTTCTGCCTTAATTTTTTTACTACTCTAGGAATCTGAATCAGTTCTTAAAAAAGAGCACTGTTGTAACAAGCTGCACGTGATTGTCATGACCACATAAAGACCATTTCTCTACAGCCGTCTTTGCAAGTTTGTTCCGCATTTAACAAGCAGTATGGTACTTGTTTTCGGTTGCATCATTTCCATTGTTTCAGCAGCTGTTATAGTTGTCTGAATTCCTAATTTTTTTTCATCAGTGGAAAGAAAGTACCACATTATTTTGAAGTACCCTTAACAAGAAAAAAATAGAATGGAAAATGTATTAGCTCTACAAATAGAACTTCTGTTTTTAAGACTGGGTTATTAAGGATTACTTCTAAAACTTTTTTGTCTCTCTTGATTCCCAGGTATTGCAATTTCAGATGAGCTCGATAAGGTACGTTCGACTATTCATCCAGTGAGAATAAAATATAGAACTTACATTTAATCCAATGTCTAAATGAAAGAGTTTCTGAAACATAAAGTGTTTAAATTTAATTTATTTGGGTGCTAACATTTGAAAACTTTCAAAGTTTTATGCTTTTATGAAAGTTAATGTATGAAATGTATGATATCACCAATTCTTCTGAGTTGAGAGTTTTAGAATTTAGTTAGAGAAAACTGAATCACTGTAGTCACTGAATTACTATACTAATAATGAAAACTAATATTATATAAACTGGGTTCTGCCTGTGTCTATATGATGATAAGACACATACATTTGTAGAATTACCCTTTTGAAACCTTACTAAGATTTTTTTTTTTAATTCCAAGATGCCAAGGGAATATACCCCTTGCACTGGGGTGATAGTTGTGAAGGTGGTGAAAGGTGATGTGACTACGAATATATTTTAACAGTAGTGTCAGTGGAACTTGCTAGTAGTTCAGTTGTAGAAGAAATCAGTCAATGGTGAGTCCTAGGTTTGGGAGATGAGCAAGTAGGTAAATTTTGGTGCCATTTAGCAAAATTGGAAAACCTGGGGAAACAGCAAATTTTGCAGGTTGAGATAGCATCAAGATTTCTCTTTTGGATTGTTTAGTATAGTCTATGTAACATATTTATATGAGTTGTTGCTCATGAGGGAGGTTTAATTTGAAGTTATGCATTTAGGCATCATTGAAATAGAAGTTTTCATTTTTTTAATCTTAGAACCCCTTTCAGTTCAGTTCAGTTCAGTCACTCAGTCGTGTCTGACTCTTTGTGACCCCATGAATCGCAGCACGCCAGGCCTCCCTGTCCATCACCAGCTCCTGGAGTTTACTCAAACTCACGTCCATCGAGTTGATCATGCCATCCAGCCATCTCATCCTCGGTTGTTCCCTTTTCCTCCTGCCCCCAATCCCTCCCAGCATCAGGGTATTTTCCAATGAGTCAGCTCTTCACATGAGGTGGCCAAAGTATTGGAGTTTTAGCCTCAGCATCAGTCTTTCCAATGAACACCCAGGACTGGTCTCCTTTAGGATGAAAAGGAGATCAGTCCTGGGTGTTCTTTGGAAGGAATGATGCTAAAGCTGAAACTCCAGTACTTTGGCCACCTCATGAGACAAGTTGACTCATTGGAAAAGACTCATGCTGGGAGGGATTGGGGGCAGGAGGAAAAGGGGACAACAGAGGATGAGATGGCTGGATGGCATCACCAACTCAATAGACATGGTTTTGAGTGAACTCTGGGAGTTGGTGATGGACAGGGAGGCCTGGCGTGCTGCACTTCATGGGGTCTCAAAGAGTCAGATATGACTGAGCGACTGAACTGACTGACTGACTGACTTGGACTTGTTCTGAGCTGTATATTGTTTGTATAAATCCTTATATGTGGAGGGTGTGTGTGTGTGTGTATATATGCTCAGCTGTGTCTGACTCTTTTGTGACCCCATGGACTGTAGACCCCAGGCTCCTCTGTTTCGGGGAACTTTCCAGGCAAGAATACTGGAGTGGTTTGCCATTTCCTCCTCCAGGGGATCTTCCTGATCCAGGGATCAAACCTGCGTCTCCCACATCTCCGGCATTGGCAGGCAGATTCTTTACCACTGTACCACCTTGGAAGCCCATAAACTCCTAATAGCTTTAATGCATTGCCGGGGTCCAGCCCCGGTGGATCCAGGGTGATTCGAAGATGGAGATGGAGTCGGCGAGAAAAACACTTTTAGAAATATAAGATTAGATTAGGAAATAATAGTATAGTAGGAAAATTTAGATGGAGAAAAGAAGGCTGAATAACTTGATTTATGTGAAATACCAGTCACCACCTACGTAGGCCACAGGCGTCTTTCCATTCTCCCGAAGGAGAGGAGGCACTGAGGCCTCCCCAGTCTGATCTTAGAAGCCCAGGCATAATTAGTAGGCTTGGTGAGTACCCACTCCCCAGATGGAAATTCAGCCAGAAGAGGAAAGAAAGAACGACACAGGGGGAATCGGCCATTCCAGAAACTGATCCATTTTCTTTATTTTCAGGTTTGCTTATATACCTTTTTTACACATAGGGATGAAACAGAGTCACGTGGGGGTCAGCAGTCCTGACCTTTATCAAAATCAGGTGCTTTACATAAAAAAAGGTCTTAGGGGTTTTACATCATTTTCTGGCCATGAGGCCTCTGACACTTTATGACTCTCTCTTTCTGATAACCAAAAAACTTATTTTTTCCAAGGGTGTTTTTTCTTAAACCAGGCACCACCCTCCAAATAAAGTTACATTCCTATAGGGTGAAGGTGTAGTGAGTTACAATCAAGAAAGAAATTTATTTAACTCAAGGTTAACATGATTAATCTTAAAGGTTAATACTTATTTCTCTTATATGCTAGTTATATTCATTATAAGGGCAGGGAATATGAAGATTTAGCAACAAAACATCAGCCCAACAAGTGAAGTCCTTTCACCAATACAATTCCTAATCAACCCACTAAAATCAGGTGCTTTACATAAAAAAAGGTCTTAGGGGTTTTACATCATCTTCTGGCCGTGAGGCCTGCTGACACTTTATGACCTTCTCTTTCTGATAAACCAAAAAACTTATTTTTTCCAAGGGTGTTTTTTCTTAAACCAGGCACCACCCTCCAAATAAAGTTACATTCCTATAGGGTAAGGGTGTAATGAGTTACAATCAAGAAAGGAATTTATCTAACCCAAGGTTAACATGATTAATCTTAAAGGTTAATACTTATTTCTCTTATATGCTAGTTATATTCATTATAAGGGCAGGGAATATGAAGATTTAGCAACAAAACATCAGCCCAACAAGTGAAATCCTTTCACCAATACAATTCCTAATCAACCCACTATATTAATAAATTCTAACTTCCCAAAAGAATCTGCCTTTAGTAAGTCTAAAACATCTCATGCCTCTCGCTGTTGGGAGGCTGTAAACAATCACATTTGGCCGGACGAACCTATATAGGCAGACTAGATAACCTTCAGAGGAGTTTGTAAGCTGAAACACTCTTGTCACGCCCAGGAATTTTATCAACTGGAGCTGCAAGTTAACTCCTTCTCCGAGAGAAATGGTTATGGGGGAGAGCCCCCCGTAAAGTCAGAGGTGTAGGTGAGAGCATAAAAGACTCTGGTTTTGGGGGGTAGATGCTCGGGAACAGGGGGTTTCCTGAGGCTTGATCACGCCTTTGCGTATGCCAAGCCTCCTTCCTCATGACCTTTGCCATGGGCGGAGTTCCTCACGCTGGCCCCCGGCATGCACCTCCCCTGCTGCTGCTGCTAAGCCGCTTCAGTCGTGTCCGACTCTGCGATCCCATAGGCTCCCCCATCCCTGGGATTCTCCAGGCAAGAACACTGGAGTGGGTTGCATTTCCTTCTACAATGCATGAAAGTGAAAAGTGAAAGTGAAGTCACCAGCTATCTGGGGCCAAATCCTGTTTCCTTGTTCACCTTAAGGAGTGGTAGATGGCTGGCTGCTTCTTGCATTTCCCAGGGTCCTCGCAATCACCGTTAGGGGTGGCAGCATCCACTGGATTGCAGTTTGGGGAGCCCTCATTCACATTTGGAGGCAAGAAATCACTGATGGCTGTGACATTTCTTGTTTATTGATATGGCAGGAGATATTTTCATTTCATATAATCTTATTATCCTTATTTTACAGATAAGAAAATTGAGAGAAAAGTTAAGTAGCTTGTATAGGGTCAAAAAGTAAGTGAGGGAGGTGGGCCTCAAAGTCTGGCAGTCTGATTCAGAGCTCGTGCTCTTTAACCACTACACTATACTGCTTCACAAAGATAAAAGAAATCCCTGTCTCTAAGCAGAACTGGCTTCATGGACATGTGATTAGTGCAGTAGTACAGGGTCCTGAGCTTAGAAGAGACTTGTACTTGCCACTGTTTGAATTTTAATAATTCAAATTTGTGCTTTGTAAGTGAAAACCAAAATGTGATAGAATAATTGACTAGGCACTTGAAGCTCAGAGTCTCAGCTAGCACAGTCTCATCTTTCACTGCTTCTCCACCTCCTGGGAACAGATTCTCTGTCTTACTAGTGACTGCTGCAGCCCTCTACAATCAGGGATCTGGGCATGGGCCAGGGGAGGATGGGAGTCAGGTACACATGCCCTGTGACATCTTGGGGTTGAATGTGATGACAGCCAGCCATTCTGGCCCCACTGTGGTATTACCAGGGCATATTTTGAAGATCACTCAGCTGGGCCTATTGCCCCTCCAGATCCAGGCACCTAGTGCATCCTGGTGGAGAGGCTGCAATACTCTTGGTGGTCACCTGTCTACCCTGGGTTGGGGTGGCTGACCCATGGGAAGAGGATATGCCTGGGTCTACTTATTTATTCTTGACCAGGGTACAATGCATCTGCTCAAAAGAAAGGAAAAGGACCTAGCAGCCAGTGGGCCCCACACATGTGCATCAAATCACAGGGTGGGGAAATAGGGCACTTGTGAGAGTCTTCATTTGCCCCACAAGTATCCCAGTGCCTGAGAGGAGTATGAAATTAAAAGGAAACTTTAAACACAATGAGAAGTTGACAGAGACACTCCAGTTGAAAGGAAAAAACTGTATTTGAATATCTTTAATGGCAATTTTTTCTGCTTTTTGAACAAAGGATTTCACATTAACATTTTATACTGGGGCTACAAATTATATACCCAGTTCTGACTGTGAGGACTGTCTATTATTAAAGTATTTTGGTATCCCCTGAGATCTACCATTCCCCTTGTAGAAATGATGAAAGCTGATGAGGTTGTAACTGTCTCTAGTCTTGCTGGGGCTGATTAGAGGAGAGGAGACACTTCTACTTGCCAAAGAATCAGCCCATTTCATCCCAAACTCCCAGCTGTGTAAAGTATCTCACTTCATGAAAGGGATTTTGGAGGATGTGGTAATCAACAATATTCTGTGGTATGAATCAGGAGACCTAAATTCCAATTTTGCCTCTGCCACTAACTAATTAGGAAAGTTGCTCTCTCTTGGGGACATTGTTTCTTCGTATATGAAAAGAGCAGTTTCAATTAACCTGGTGTTTTCAAACTATCACTGAGTTTCTACAGCAGTGCCTTGGAGAGGGAGAGGTGAGTGCTAGGCAATGGACCCATAGGCACCTCACACTTTCCCAGCCAAATTTGTTCAACTTTTGTTTTATATTTTTTGTTCTGCATTGGGATTCACTTGAAGAAATAACTCTGATGCTTAAAAATTAAAACCCATAATTCTCAATGATCTCTATGGTCTCTTATACCTCTGACTTCTGATTCTGAGAGTCTCTAACCTTGAATTCTACAAGGATAAATCTATCATATGCATGGGCTTGTTACCATAGAAGAACAGAAATTAAGGGAGGACAAGGGGCTAAAGGGTAAACATCTTGATATGTGTTAGTCATTCAATTGCATCTGACTCTTTGTGACCCTATGGACTGTAGCCCTCCAGGCTCCTCTGTCCATGGGATTCTCCAGACAAGAATACTTGAGTGGGTTGCCATCCCCTTCTCCAGGGTATCTTCCCAACCCAGGGGTGGAAATCAGTCTCCCACATTGCAGGCAAATTCTTTACCATCTGAGCCACTAGGGAATCTCAGTTGATTATATATAGGGAGTGAAAGGGGAGGGAAGTAACAAGGACTCACTCAGGTTTTGGACTTAAGAGACTGGGTGATGCCATTTATTTGATACGATACAGGGAAAGAGGAGGAGCAGGTTTAGAAGAGTTCAGTTTCTGAACATTAAGTTTGAAGTGCCTAAGGAACTTTCAAGAGGAGGTTCCAGCTGGTAACTGGATATAATGATCTGGAGCTCTAAGGGGGCTGGTTTTCACATTGCTACCAAATAAACCACAGTCCCTCACAACTGGGCTTAAGAGTCCTTGGCAGTTGGCTATTAAGGATAGACCATTTCTGGGAATAGAGGCAGAGGCAAATCCATTCTTGAGGCCTAAAAATTGCTTCTAACCTAGATGTCGATCAAGATTATCAGTACTTTCTGTTTTTCCTTGTAGCTTGAGCCTTTCAATAACTTTGCCCCAACTAGTTGTTGGATATTAGTTACTTTCTCTTCTCTTGGCCTTGGTTTCCTCCTCTCTAATATATTAAGGTTTTATATTCTTCAGATATAGGATTCTATGTTTTTATGGATAGCTTGTTGGTCAACATATTTAGACAAGCTAGCAATATCCACACATTTCACGCATCTTTACAAATTCTGAAGACTAGCCTGAACTAATAAGTTAATTGGGGTTCTATTTACACTTGTGTTTCCTATTGGAAGTATATTCAGGAATACCAATTGACTTGGCTCAGGTCCATTCAAACTTTGCATACCAAAAAACAACAACAACAACCCATAGCTGTAATTCAGGCCTGGAATTTTTGCTAATAAATGATCCATTGTTTCTTACAAAAGATCTTTTTTTTTTTTTTTAGAAAACAATGAATAATTTAACATATGTATTAAAATGTGGAAGGTAGAAAATTTAGGATCTTACAAAACTCTCTTCTTAAAAGATGTGAGAATTTTTTTAAGGATTTTTGCATCTATGTTCATCAGTGATATGGCCTGTAGTTTTCTTTTTTTGTGGCATCTTTGTCAGGTTTTGGTATTAGGGTGATGGTGGCCTCATAGAATGAATCTGAAAGTTTACCTTCCTCTGCAATTTTCTGGAAGAGTTTGAGTAGGATAGGTGTTAGCTCTTCTCTAAATTTTTGGTAGAATTCAGCTGTGAAGCCGTCTGGACCTCGGCTTTTGTTTGCTGGAAGATTTCTGATTACAGCTTCAATTTCCATGCTTGTGATGGGTCTGTTAAGATTTTCTATTTCTTCCCGGTTCAATTTTGGAAAGTTGTACTTCTCTAAGAATTTGTCCACTTCTTCCACGTTGTCCATTTTAGTAAGTCAGAAAGAAAAACACCAATACAGTATACCAACGCACATACATGGAATTCAGAAAGATGGTAACGACAACCCTGCATGCAAGACAGCAAAAGAGACACAGATGCACAGAACAGTCCCCTGGACTCCATGGGAGAGGGAGAGGGCGGAATGACCCGGGAGAATGGCATTGAAACATGCATAACATCATATAGGAAACGAATTACCAGTCCAGGTTCAATGCAGGACACAGGACGCTTGGCTGGTGCACTGGGATGACCCAGAGGGATGGTACGGAGAGGGGGGCTGGGAGGAGGGTTCAGGACTGGGAACATGTGCACACTCATGGTGGATCCATGCTGATGCACGGCAAAACCAACACAATACTGTAAAGTAATTAGCCTCAAATTTAAAAGAAATAAATTTAAATTAAAAAAAAAAAGATGTGAGAAAACCAACTACACTTTTGGAGACCTTTTTCAAAATGCTAGATATTACCCAGTGGTTTGTGGCAACCAGAGGAGCATCTAGTTTAAAAAAAAAAAAGGCTGAATCACATTCAGAGCAGTATTATGAACCAAATGTTTGTTTTCTCCAAAATTTTTATGTTGAATCACTAACCTCCAATATGATGTTATCTGGAGATGGGGCATTTGAGAGGTAACTGAAATTGGATGAGCTCAAGAAGGTGGGGTCCTCATGATGAGTTAGTGTCTTTACAAGAAGGGATACTAGAGAGTTCTTTCTGTCTCTTCCTTGTGAGATACAGCAAGAACTAGCCATCTGCAAGCCAAGAGGAGGGCCCTCATCAGGAACTGATCCAGTTCCTTGATTTTCAAATTCTAGTCTAATTAGTGAACCCAATCTCTTGTTTGGCTGAGTATTCTCTTTGTGATATATCCCTATAAATCTCAATAATTGTACATGTGAATTCACATATAGACTTACATTTTATAACCTCATTGTGGCAGATATCATAGAGCATTTGGAAAACACACATCTGGGAATCTTCTGAGTCCTTACGAAAGATAGAGATTTAACTTAATTTAGCCTGAGAGATGTCAGGGAAATCCTCTAGATAAGCACGTGAGTGGTAAAGCAAAGGAATCCGTGTTCTCTTCTATTACTTATAGTCAAATTACATTGTTTTCTAACCTTGTTATCTTGGAATGAACTCTGGCTAGTGTTAAAGTAGTTCACAACCAGTTGACATATTCATTCAACATATTTCCTTCTCTTAAAACATTTCTTATTAGTTGTTTCAGAAAATGCACATTATTTTGTCCATATAAGTTCTTCCTATTATACTGCTATTTATCTACTGCTAAACACTTAGCCAGAGCAATTCAATTATTCTTACAAGGCTTTATTCACAGGCAAAGAAAACACTGAGAATAGAAATGTGGGCAGGTCTTCATAGGATGTAGTACATTCTGGAGACTCAGAATGGGAAATTAGGGACTTTGCTCCAATATTTTCCATAAAGCAACTTTCACTTCCTGGTTTCTCAAACTGTGGATGAGGATTTAACATGGGGATCACCATTGCATAAAACACTGAGACCATCTGATTTCCTACCTGGGATCCACTTTGAGAGAGTTGCAAGTAAGTGTACATAGTTTTTCCATAGTATAGGCCAACAGCAGTCAAGTGGGAAGCACAGGTAGAGACAGTTTTTTGCTTTCCAGAAGCTGAGGAGATTCTCAAGATAGTCATAAGGAAGGACAGGTTACCATAATGGAGGTGATCAGGGTGGATCTCCCACAGCCAACAGCCAAGATCTGGGTGACCCAGGGGTCTGAGCAAACCAGTGCCAACAATGGAGGGATGTGACAGAAGAAGTGAAGAAGGACATGTGGTTGACTGAACAATAGTTGTGTGATGGAAGTTGTCACAGAAATCATGTTAACTAACCCACCAAGGTAGCATCCTGCTATCAGGAGGAGACAACGGACTCTAGACATGGTGATGTGGTAGAACAGTGGGTTACAGATGGCCATATAGCAGTCATAGGCCATAGAAGCCAAAAGTTGCATTCAGCAGAGGCAAAGATGATGAACAAGCCCAATTTGAGTCACACATCCAAAGAAAGAAACAGCCTGCAACTTAGATAATAAATTTGCTAAAGTCTCTGGGACTGTGACTGGAGAGAAACAGACATCAAGAAAGGACAGATTAAAGAGGAAAAAAATACATTGGTGTGTGGAGGCAGGGACTGACTCTGATCAGGGCTATCAGGCCTGGATTCCCCAACAGAGTGACAATGTAAACAAGTAACACTCCAAATAGCAGGCCCCCAAGTTGATAATCATCTGTCATGCCCAAAAGGATGAAGTCAGTTACTGTAGATGAATTCTCCATCAATACAAGCTAAGTATTATTCTTGATGAGCAGAGTTCTTTTGACATGCTTTAAGTGAGGAAATAATAGGGAACTGGATGATATGGGCAAACAGTCCCACTCAAAACACAAGAATCCAAAACACTCTCCAGTCTTCCCCTGAGTGTACATTCTCACTTTAAATACCTTCCCAAGTAGTATCATTATTTTTTAAAAAAAGTTAAAAAAACAGAGAGAGAAAGTTATAAAAAAGAGAGAGAGAAAAGGGGAAGGGAAAAGAGGTAGAGAAAATTCAGAAAGCAAAAGGAATACATAAGGAAGAGAGTAAATGCCTTAGATGGAAGAGAAACTTAATATTTGTTAAAGGAATAAGTGAGGTAGAAAGAAAAACAGATCTCATCAAGTGATCTTTTTACATATATATATATACATATGTATATATCTATATCTCTCTATATATATGTATATATACATATATATAGGAGAAGGCAATGGTACCCCACTCCAGTACTCTTGCCTGGAGAATCCCATGGATGGAGGAGCCTGGTGGGCTGCAGTCCATGGGGTCGCGAAGTCGGACACGACTAAGCGATTTCACTTTCACTTTTCACTTTCATGCATTGGAGAAGGAAATGGCAACCCACTCCAGTGTTCTTGCCTGGAGAATCCCAGGGACGGGGGAGCCTGGTGGGCTGCCGTCTATGGGGTCGCACAGGGTCAGACACGACTGAAGCGACTCAGCAGCAGCAGCAGCATACATATATATATGTATATATCTCACAACTTTGTATATCAATTATAACAAAAAAATTTAAGATAGTATTAAATTTTTAAAAAATGAGATGTCCTTTATGATGCAGGATTACAAACTCTTAGAAAATTTGAGGATGTGGAATTCCATCTCACCCTCCCTCACTTTTCCAAATCAATCTCAAGGAATTACTGCAGATGAAGTAACAATAGAGTAAATATGTCAACTGATTTCATCTCGACAGAGAGCCCCCTCCTCCCTTCAGTATTAATGATATTATTTCTGAAACAGTAGAAGTCACAGACACTCACTATTTTGCTCAGTAAGTAGAGGATTTCCCAGGACCTTGATCATCTCTTCACTGGTAGATGGCTGCAGAATCAGAATGCCCCCAAATAGCCATCAGAAACTGAACTCAAGGTATCAGGCATCATTTGGATCCTGTGAATGAGCAACAGAAAGATTCATGAAGTTCTTGCCTGATCATCACCTGAGTGATTCCTTTAACCATGCTTGGGACAAAGGTAATGCAGCTGCAGAAAAGTGACTGCAAATTCCACAAGGACTTGTTGGTCAGATCCGTCTGAGCAAAGGACCGGATCTCAAAACAGTTGGAGTCAGGTGACATTGAGGCTACGGGCATGGACTCTATCCCTCTCTCTTGTAGTCACAGGATATTTCTATGCTGACTTGCTCCCTCACACAAATGCCTGGGTCTTGCCCTGGATTAAGCACCTAACAAGAGACGAGATAAATCCATATGGATACATTTCCATGTGTAGAATTTAAACTAAATCATAGCCCCTGTGG
>SJXQ01010008.1:136716-156704 GCA_006408695.1 Aepyceros melampus | reverse complement strand
CATAGCCCCTGTGGTTCACTGGAATGGCCATCAGCAATGGGTGTTCAAAGCGATTTCTGTATTTGGTGAGAAGCTGGACGAGGAAATCTCAGAGGGCTCTCCCAACTTTGATTTTTTTTTTAATTAATTTTTATTTTTTAGTTTGTTTTGCTTTACAATACTGTTTTGCTATACATTGACATGAATCAGCCACGAGTGTACATGAACTCCCAATCCCGACCCCCACCTCCCCTCTCCCGCTCCACACCATCTCTCTGGATCATCCCCATGCATCAATCCCAAGCACCCTGCATCCTGCATCGAACCTAGCCTGGCGATTCGTTTCACTTATGATATCATACATGTTACACTGCCACTCTCCCAAATCATCCCACCCTCTCCCTCTCCCAACTTTGATTTTTAAAACAGCAATATCTGTTTCAATTCACCAGAAAACATAGGTTCTTTATTTAGTGTAGTAGTTAAGATGTCTGATTCTGGACCTATACAGACCTATTTGAATCCTGGTTTCAGAGATGACTGATTCTGTGACTTAGGACTTAACCTGCCTAAGTGCACTAAACCGTAAAAGAAGGGACCCTTGTCATGGCACAACAGTGAAGGTTAAGTAAACTATTTTAAGTGAAGCACTTGGTACATATCAATTGCTCACTGAATTCTACTCTCTTCATTTATGACTACTGCTACTTTATGTATTTACTTTTTTTCTTCTCCATTTCACCAAATGGAATCAGAAGTATTGCTTTGTGTATCCTATCACTTCAGACCAACAGCAGTGAACCTTAGAGAGGCTGACTAAAGAATTAATATAATCTCCACGTTGCAGCCCCTATTCATCCCTCAGAGACACACACACACAGCAGTTTTGGCCAGAACAGATGAAAGAAACATCTTTACTTGTGGTAGTAATTCACACTTTTTTGCTCTACCCAAACTGTTGGAATTAACTCCTTCTGCCTCTGCTACTGCTGGTCAGCACAGCAGCCTGTCCAGGGGAGTGTTCAACAAAGGGCAAGTATTCAACGAGTACTTCCAAATGGGAGGATTGGAGTAGGAACTCCTGGGAGAAATAGAACAATGGATAAAATACCACTTTGAGAGACAAAAGACATGAGTTTTAGTCCTGGCACTAATTTGTATTGTCTTTCAGTGGAAAAGCCACTTAACCTCTTTGAGCCCCATATTTTCTTATCTTAAAAATGATATCCACCATGCCTCTCTTTTAGGGTTGGCATGAGGATCAAATAAAGTAATGAATGTGAAAGCACTCTGTAAACTCTGAAGGGTGATACAATACACATGGAATGGATCCCTATTATTATTTCATCATGGGAGATGGGAGAGGGAGGAGGAATGTGTCAATACGATTGTTTTTCTGCTGCCTGCTTCAGCTCCTGCTTACTGAGTTGCACTCTTTGCCCTCCCACTCACCCCCTACACACACATCATCTGCTCTGCCTCTCCACTGCGAAAGTTTCAACCTGTGCAGGCTTAAACAAACAGCTCCTCCTTGTTCATGTATCTTGAATCATAAAAAGGACAGGTTTTCAATGTTACTTTCACATCCTTGTATCATTTTTTTAAATTTCCCATTTTAGGATAACTTTATTCCTTGACATTTGTATGCACTGTAGGCAATCAATAAATATTACTTGAATGAATAAGTGACTCTCTATTAGTCTAGAAGACAGGGAATCTTTTTCCCTTAAAATAAGATTGAATTGCTTTTTCTTCTCAAAGGAAATAAGCATACAAAATTAAGACTGTATTAAGGAAATGATTTGATACACCCCATCTGCACGTGCCACTGCATTAACTAGTGCAATATAACAGCCACAATGGGTATGTTATTAACTTGGCTAATGTCTCTTGGATATGTACTTATAGGAAATAATCAAGCACTCCTGTTATTTGTTGAAGAAGCAAAGCTTCATGTTTAAAAATGCATTCATGCATTTAACCTAGAGGCATATAAATTTACAGTACCAGCTCTTTAAGAAAAATGTTTTAGTTATCTTTCTTTTCAATTCTTCAGTTATGTAGTTCACAGGAAATCTTCCAAAAATAGCATAACATTTAGAACTTAAATAAAGGTTACTTATTTACCTATTCAATAAAATTTCTTGAGTGTTAAACAAATGCAGTCTTTCAAAAGATCTTACATTCCAACTCACATATTTCCAGATGAAGAAACAGAAGTCCAGAGAGGTTAAGAGACACAGTGAATTAGCGGCAGAGCTGGTGTTGTAGCCCAGATCTCCTTGACCTGATTCAGTGACCTTTTCACATCACTATCTGGCTTTCGCCTTAATTTGTTTTCTGAAGGTATTCTCGATAGGACTTTCACCTTTGGTATATTCATTGTTCCAATAACAGATGAAAGGTCACTCTCAGTCACTGTATTTGAGCTATACCATCTTGTGCAAATATCTTGCTCTTTCTGGGTCCTAGATTCTTCATCAATAAAATGAAGCAGCTAGACTAGGTGGTCTCTGAGGTTCTTTCCAGCTTTGAGCTATAATTTCCCATGGCTCTGTAAGTTAAACTGTATATACATCATTGGTTATTCTCAATATCTGACTGAGGGAAGCTGAAACAGAAAATTTCTATAGTTCCATGAATCTAGGTTATACAAAACACTCCATCCTACTCTGCTGTCTCAGCCCTCAGAGTGACAGAAATGTCATATTGGTGCTTGGTCTCAGTGTGAGGAACCAAAGACCATTACTGTAAGAGCATGAGGTGGATGGTTCCAAACTTCCTAGCCACTGTCATGTAGAAAGACTTGATCAAAGATCTGGGCAAAGTGGCTAGGCTATGTCACATTGTAATCCAGTGATCCTAGACACTTTTGTTCAATCTCTCTGCCATCAATTCCCTTACATAACATGGAAATAATATTACCTAAATAAGTGACTATCTTAAATGACTGTTTTGAAGATTAAATAAGAAAAAAATATATACAAAATGCTCAACAGGTATTTAGGTACTTAACAAATGTTGCTTTTGCTTCTCCTTAAAAGTCTATTTTTTAACTTTATGATTCCATATATATGAAAAGTCCAGAATAGGCAAATCTACAGAAGCAAAATGAATTAGTGCTTGCCAAGGTCTTGAGATTGGTGCAGGAATGGTAGATATGGGGGGGGGGGGGTGTTTGTTTTGATTAAAAGCTATCTGATTTTTTTTAAATTTGTGTACTTTTACTTTATTTAATAATGAGAGTTGGACCATAAAGAAAACTGAGCACCGAAGAATTGATGCTTTTGAACTGTGGTGTTGGAGAAGACTCTTGAGAGTCCCTTGGACTGCAAGGAGATCCAACCAGTCCATTCTTAAGATCAGCCCTGGGATTTCTTTGGAAGGACTGATGCTGAAGCTGAAACTCCAATACTTTGACCACCTGATGGGAAGAGCTGACTCATTGGAAAATACCCTGATGCTGGTGAGCTGCAGTCCATGGAGTTGCAAAGAACTGGACATGACTGAGCAACTGAACTGAATTGAATTGAACTTTTAATAGGTCTTAAACTTTTGACACTTATGTTACCAAGGACCCTATTGTTAGTTTATTTCAATGTCCAACATGATTTGATATTTGCATGTATTTACAAATTTCTCACTCTTCCTCTCTTTTTTGGTGATGATACATTCTAAAATTGTAGGGAAGTTTGCACAGCTTTGAATATATCAAAAACTACTGAATGTACACACATTCATATGTGTGTGTTGTAGTGGTATGTGAATTACTTCTCTAAATCTGTTACCAAAAAGCAATCCTGATTAATGCTAGGAAAAAAGTCTATAATAAATTGGTCATCCTTGACTGAATCTAATTCCTTCTACTGACCTACAGCAGAGAGCCCTGGTAAGAAGTGGATGAGATCATTGATTTAAAAGTAGTTTGAAAAATTTAATAATGACAAAAGAAATGCATTCAAAGGAAATGATACAATCATAATTGGAGAAATAAAGAAATGGAAAAAGACACCTTGCTTCCAATCAGCAAGGTTAAAATATAAGAAAGATGAGACTCTTTAAGTTAATGTATAGAATTAATGCAATATCAACTTAAAATTTTGAAGAATATTTTATAGGCTATGACAAATTTATAGTGAAATTCACCTAGAAGAATAAGAAACAAAAATGCCAAAAAATATTATTTTTAGTAATGATGGAGATAGCCTCTCGAAACCTTTTAAACCTTATTACAAAGCCATACATATTTTAAAAAGGCCATTTGGCACTGAGTAAAAAATTAATATTGATCAATGAAATAGCATATTTTAGAAAAGGAAAACCAAATATATAAAAATATTTCCAGTTGGCTAGAAAGAATACACACACACATATACACACACAATAAAGGAAACACTAACAAATAAATATTATGGGGGAAAGTGTATACTCATAAAAAGAGAAATAAATTTGGATATGTACCTCATGTCATCTATTTCAATAAACTTCAGGTGGATCAAAAAGTTAAACATCAAAATCTAAACTGTGAAACTAAGGGGAGGGAAAGAACAGCATTGTTTATCTAGCTAGTGTAGCCATTGAAAAAATTGAGGGTAACATCAAAGCCAGGATGATGTGTTTAAAATATGACTAAAAATCTTGGGCACATTGTACTATAACAAAATGGAGATCAAAAAGGAAACCACCAAAAGAGAGAAATAGGCAACTGAGCAGAACTTTAAAAACACACCCTTCAGAACATATAAATAATGAAACATATGAGATCAATGTAGGAAGCTCACCAGATGAGTGGTCACGAAATGAACAACATGCACAGTAGGGAAAACACTGAGTATGTAATGACATGATAAAACATGTGAACTCAGCGCAACGCAAATGAAAACACAAGTTTCCCAAAAACCTTGGTACGTATGTATATGTAATAAAGACCATTGTCAGGAAACATGACTCTGTAAATTGCTGATGGCGGTATTCATTCTTTGTCTTGCCCAGTCTGGTGCTCTGTGATGATCTGGAGGGATAGGATGGGGGAAGCGGAAGGAGGCTAGGGAGGAAGGAGATGTATGTATAATAACGGCTGATTTGCATTGTTGTATGGCAGATACCAACACAACACTGTGAAAATTTAAATAAAAAAACAGGAAACAAACAAACAAAAAGGAATACACCTCCAAGGATATAATCAAAATAAATAAAAGCAATTTATGCAGAAATATTCATTATATTGCTATTTAAATATTCATCTACTGTATATGTAGAAATCACCCTGTTATATATTTAGGGGATTCAGTTACGTGTAAGACCCAATCCTGGCCCTCAAGGATCCCAGAACATAGTAAGGAAGACAACTGTATGTAAAGTAAAGACAAAGAACTACAGCAGCAAAGAACCAGTGTCATTCTTTGGGGGTGAAGTGGGGTAGGTAGGCTTGGAGGGAAAAAAAAAAAGGTATGCAGGAGGTAATATTGAACATGGATCTTGAAAGGTGAGTGGGGTTTGGTGCAAGACGGGAATGGTTAAAAGACATTTCATGAAAGATTCCAAATGATCTGTAACTGAGGGATGGCTAAAAACACCATTTGATATTAATAGGCTGGATGGATATATAATCACTGCTGCTGCTGCTAAGTCACTTCAGTCGTGTCCAACTCTGTGTGACCCCAGAGACAGCAGCCCACCAGGCTCCCCTGTCCCTGGGATTCTCCAGGCAAGAAAACTGGAGTGGGTTGCCACTGCCTTCTCCAGTGCATGAAAGTAAAAGTGAAGTCGCTCAGTCGTGTCCGACTCTTAGCGACCCCATGGACTGCAGCCTACTAAACAACCAAAAGAAATATATCTGTGAAATAACCTCAAGCCATATAAAAACATGACTGTAACCAAAAACTGTCAGAAAGGCATGCAAAGTGCTGGCTATCCACAGTGTCTGACTCAATAAAGTTGCTCAAGTTTCGTCATTTTCAAAAGTCAACACCACTATACAAATATGACTAAGACAAACCAACAAGCATTTGAACTGATCCTTCTCTGTAGTTAAACTCTCAGGGTCAAGAAGGCTGTGAACATTGAGTTCCTGCCGTGTCTTCAGGAAAATGAATGCTAGTTGCTTGTGGTTACTGCATGGAGCTAGATTCTGTGCTTCTTCCATTTACACATCTCCTATGAACACAAGTCATGTACTTGATGCACTGCTCCCTCCTATATTCTTCTCTAACCCCCTCACAGCCTAGCCCACTAAATCCTCTTCTATTTCAACACAGCAATTGCACTGCCTTGTCTCCAAAATCCTTGAGTAATGGGACAGGAGTTAGGAGGACTCAGAACATCTATCTTGTTCTACTAAGTCTGCTAACAGGGAAAAAGGAAAGCACCCAGGATTGGAAACCTTAGTTTATGTAAGCTTGGAATTCATCAGCTCTGATTCCTGTCCACTACATTCTTACCCAAATTTATTGTGTGTTCCCTCTGTGGACATAAAATAGAAATGTGAAAAGCAATTTGGAGTTATTCAAAGGAAAATTTATCTCTCTGTCTGAAGTTCTTCAAGTACTAGGCCTCAGGCAAACATATTAAAATAGATCAAATTTTACTATATGACCAAAATCAGTGGCTCTTTCTGAAAAAGCCAATCCCATTGTTCACTCTTCTCCACTCCAAATGTAGGGATTTCAACAAAATGCACAATGCCACTAAACTCACCTACAACATCTTGCTATTTCTATCAAGGATACTTTTCAGCATTTGACTCATCTCCTTCAAGTCTTTCTTCTGGAAGGACTGAGGCTTTTAGCTTTTTGGACTTCTAGCCGGAGGAGCTAAAAAGCCTCTTGTTGAAAGTGAAAGAGGAGAGTGGAAAAGTTGGCCTAAAGCTCAACATTCAGAAAACGAAGATCATGGCATCTGGCCCCATCACTTCATGGGAAATAGATGGGGAAACAGTAGAAACAGTGTCAGACTTTGTTTTTTTGGGCTCCAAAATCACTGCAGATGGTGACTGCAGCCATGAAATTAAAAGGCGCTTACTCCTTGGAAGAAAAGTTATGACCAACCTAGATAGTATATTCAAAAGCAGAGACATTACTTTGCCGACTAAGGTCCGTCTAGTCAAGGCTATGGTTTTTCCTGTGGTCATGTATGGATGTGAGAGTTGGACTGTGAAGAAGGCTGAGCGCCGAAGAATTGATGCTTTTGAACTGTGGTGTTGGAGAAGACTCTTGAGAGTCCCTTGGATGCAAGGAGATCCAACCAGTCCATTCTGAAGGAGATCAACCCTGGGATTTCTTTGGAAGGAATGATGCTAAAACTGAAGCTCCAGTACTTTGGGCACCTTATGCGAAGAGTTGACTCATTGGAAAAGACCCTGATGCTGGGAGGGATTGGGGGCAGGAGGAGAAAGGGACGACCGAGGATGAGATGGCTGGATGGCATCACAGACTCAATGGACGTGAGTCTGAGTGAACTCTGGGAGTTGGTGATTGGCAGGGAGGCCTGACGTACTGCGATTCATGGGGTCGCAAAGAGTCGGACACGACTGCGCGACTGAACTGAGCCATACAAATAGTCACTCATGGTCCAACTGTGTGGTATTCAACACAAACGATATACATCATATAAAACAGAGTCGTTCTCCCCTGAGAGAATCTGAGGCTAATTGAAAGGCTCCTGAAAAAAAAAAAAAAGGCTGCTGTGTAAATAAGCACTCTTTCCTTAATTATATCTTATGGTTTTGCAAATGCTAAAAAAAACCTCATGCCACTAATTTTTTTCATCCAAATCCCACTCAAATCTTTTCCTGCACTTTCATTGTTTCAACACCCCTGTGAGATTAGGAGGCCAGTGTTGGTACACACTGACACACCTGGGAAGATTAGGGTCAGGCCCTATCTTCAGGCCTCAAATTAGAAAGAGCAGTGGGCAGACTGCCTGAAGAGGTGGGCTCTGGCCTCAGCTCTGCCACTAAGTAGATGTCTGATCTTTGGCTAATAACTCCTCCTTTCTGGCCTTCAGTTTTCTTACCTGTAAACCAAGATGTTGAACTGGATGGATTACAGGGTTTTTTCCCTAATTACAAGATTCAATGAGTTTAAGTTCACAGACATGTTTCAGAGGCAGTTTGCTATGCACAAATGATAGTACTAATAAGGTGAAAATATATTGGCTTTCTAGTACTGCTGCTGCTAAGTCGCTTCAGTCGTGTCCGACTCTGTGTGACCCCATAGACGGCAGCCCACCAGGCTCCGCCATCCCTGGGATCTCCAGGCAAGAACACTGGAGTGGGTTGCCATTTCCTTCTCCAGTGCATGAAAGTGAGAAGTGAAAGTGAAGTCACTGAGTCGTGTCCAACTCTCAGTGACCCCATGGACTGCAGCCTACCAGGCTCCTCCGTCCACAGGAGTTTCCAGGCAGGAGTACTGGAGTGGGGTGCCATTGCCTTCTCCGCTTTCTAGTACAACCAAACTGAATCTGAATCTAAGATGTACTACTAACTAGCAGTGTTACTTTGGCCAAGTTGCTCTCTCTGAGCCTTACATTTCTTGCTGGTAAAAAGGCAATACTAACTGCACATGCTTATACCAATGATTAACTATGAAAACATAGGTAAAGCACATGGCACACGATAGCTTCTCAATAACTAGTGGCCAAAATTAGCTGCCAGTAGGTGAATATATCGTAGCTTTCTCTTCAGAACATATTTGTACATTGTTGTTGTTTAATTGCTAAGTCATGTCTGACTCTTTGCAATCCCACGGACTGTAGCACACAAGGCTCCTCTGTCCATGAGATTTTTCAGGCAAGAATACTAGAGTGGGTTGCCATTTCCTTCTCTAGGGGATCTTCCCAACCCAGGGACTAAACCTGCGTTTCCTGCGTCTCCTGCATTGGCAGGAAAATTCTTTACCACTAAGCCACCAAGGAAGCCCCAATAATAATTTGTACCTTAGTAAGTAAAGTCACTCAGTCGTGTCCGACTCTTTGTGACCCCATGGACTGCAGCCCACCAGGCTCCTCAGTCCATGAGATTCTCCAAGCAAGAATACTGGAGTGGGTTGCCATTTCCTTCTCCAGGGGATCTTCCCGACCCAGGGATCAAACCCGGGTCTCCCGCATTGGAGGCAGATGCTTTAACCTCTGAGCCACCAGGGAAGTCCAATTTGTACCTTAATTATTCATAAATACTCTTTCTAGCCCTCAAAATAAACATGGATCTTCTCTAATTTCCCAGGCAAATAATAGCTTAGCAAAAGGGCAATTACTATATTTGCAACCTGATTTTCACATCAGGAAACCAAAGTTATATGATTACTTCCAAATTGGGAAAGGAGTACGTTAAGGCTGTATATTGTCACTCTGCTTATTTAACTTATATGCAGAATACATAGTGAGAAATGCTGGACTAGATGAAGCACAAGCTGGAATCAAGATTGCTGGGAGAAATGTAGATGACAGCACCCTCTTAGTGAAGAACTAAAGAACCTCTTGATGAAAGTGAAAGAGGAGAGTGAAAAAATTGGCTTAAAACTCAACATTCAGAAAATTAAGATCATGGCATCTGGTCTCATCACTTCATGGCAAATAGATGGGGAAACAGTGGAAACACTGGCAGACTTTATTTTGGGGGGCTCCAAATTCACTGCAGATGGTGACTGCAGCCATGAAATTAAAAGACTCTTGCTCCTTGGAAGAAAGTTATGACCAACCTAGACAGCATATTAAAAAGCAGAGACATTACTTTGCCAACAAATGTCCATCTAGTCAAAGCTCTGGTTTTTCCAGTAGTCATGTATGGATGTGAGAGTTGGACTATAAAGAAAGCTGAGCGCCTAAGAATTGATGCTTTTGAACTCTGGTGAGAAGACTCTTCAAAGTCCCTTGCACAGCAAGAAGATCCAACCAGTCTATCCTAAAAGAAATCAGTCCTGAATATTCACTGGAAGAACTGATGTTGAAGCTGAAACTCCAACACTTTGGCAACCTAATGCAAAGAACTGGCTCACTTGAAAAGACCCTGATGCTGGGAAAGATTGAACATGGGAGGATAAGGGGACAACAGAGGATGTTTGGATGGCATCACCAACTCAATGGACGTGAGTTTGAGTAAACTCCAGGAGTCAGTGACGGACAGGGAGGACTGTCATACTGCAGTCCATGGGGTCACAAAGAGTCAGACAAAACTGAGGGACTGAACTGAACTGAGCTGATGTTTAGTCTGACATCACACAGTGAGTTAGTGACAGAACTGAATGTAGAACCCACATCATCTTATCCCCAGGTCAGTAGATTTTATGCACTCAACAGTACCCTTTAGACTACACTGTATTGCTATTAATAGTTAGTGGTGTCAGACAATAATAATAATGATTTTCATTCACTTTATTCCTTATCTAAGTCCAGGTGGTGCAATGGTAAAGAATCTGCCTACCAATATAGGAGACACAACACATGTGAGTTAGGTCCCTAGGTCGGAAAGATCCCTTGGAGGAGGAAATGGTAACCCACTCCAATATTCTTGCCTGGAGAATCCCATGGACAGAGAAGCCTGGCAGGCTACAGTCCATGGGGTCACAAAGAGTTGGACAAGACTGAGCACACACAGGCAAGGAGAACAAAATAGAATACTGGAAATCTGAGTTCAGTTCAGTTCAGTTCATTTGCTTAGTCATGTCTCTTTGCAACCCCATGGACTGTAGCACACCAGGCGTCCCTGTTCATCACCATCTCCCAGAGCTTGCTCAAACTCATGTCCGTCGAGTTGGTGATGCCATCCAACCATCTCATCCTCTGTTGTCCCTTTCAATCTTTCCCAGCATTAGGGCCTTTTCCAGAGTCAGTTCTTCACATCAGGTGGCCAGAATACTGAAGCTTCAGTTTCAGCATATATCCAACGAATATTCAGGACTGATTTCCTTTAGGACTGACTGGTTTGATCTCCTTGCAGTCCAAGGGACTCTCAAGGGTCTTCTCCAACACGACAGCTCAAAAGCATCAATTCTTCGGCGCTCAGCTTTCTTTATAGTCCAACCCTTACATCCGTACATGACTAACAGAAAAACCATAGCTTTGATCAGACAGACCTTTGTCGGAAGAGTAATGTCTCTGCTTTTTAATATGCTGTCTAGGTTTATCACAGGACTTCCCTGGTGGCTTAGAGGTTAAAGCGTCTGCCTCCAATGCGGGAGACCTGGGTTCGATCCCTGGGTTGGGAAGATCCCCTGGAGAAGGAAATGGCAACCCACTCCAGTATTCTTGCTTGGAGAATCTCATGGACTGAGGAGCCTGGTGGGCTGCAGTCCATGGGGTCACAAAGAGTCGGACATGACGAGAGACTTTACTTACTTACTTACTTAGGTTTATCATAGCTTTTCTTCCGAGGAGCAAGTGTCATTTAATTTCATGGCTGCAGTCACCATCTGCAGTGATTTTGGAGTCCAAGAAAATAAAATCTGAGTAATTCAAACTAAAACATTTTTTCTAAATTTGGGCCAAAAGAATCAAATGAAAAACATTTGGGCAGCAAAAGAAGCAGGTCAAATTAATGTCAATGCTTGCTTCTCCATATCTACTCTTGTCGTCTTCCAGTTAGTCTGACCATCTGAGTGAAGGGTGCCACTCACTGTCATCTAGCCAGAAACCTAGGGTTCACACTTAACACCTTGATGCCTCCTTTTTTTATCTACTTCTCCCTCATCCAAAGGTAACCAAGTTCTTCTAACTGTATCTTCTAAATTCCTCCACCTTCTGTTCAATTCCTAATCCCTTTTCAGTTGTCACGCAGTCAAAAAAAAAATCTGAGTTAAAAAAATAAAAAATAAAAAGTATGGGGTGTGTTAAAGTATACAGTATACCATTTTCATACATGTACAACATTGGTGGATGAAAAGTATCTCTTAGCAGTAATACTGGATTGTAGCCTCTGGTTTTACCAGCTGCATACTCTAGGACTATTATATAAGTAAAAATCTCTCTGTGATACTGGAAAGTGATTAGAATGTGCAAACTGATGTAGTAGTTTTCATCCGCCTCTTAAAGGGTACCACCACAGAAAGTCCACTTAAGATGTTGGTAGGTTTAACAAAGTTGGAATGCTGGCACTGTTGAATTGGGCAACAGTTCTTCAGACCTGGCTCAGAGCTACAATGCATTTAGTATATTAAAGCAGCTGACATGACGACTTTTTGCGGGCCTTCCCAGGCACTGGAGTTTTTTTGTTAATTTGTCGCACTAGGTCATAAAAGATCTCATTAACATTTATTTTTGATTCTGCAGAGGATTCTAAGAATGCACAGTTGTTCCACTGTCGTGCTAGATTTTGACCTGGTTCCTTTCCTACAACTCTTTCATCTTCCAAGTCACACTTATTACCAACCAGAATCATTGGAACATCATCCGTGTCTTTAACTCGAAGAATCTGTTCTCTCAGATCTTGTAAATCATTAAATGTGGACTGTGCTGTGATGGAATAAACTAATGCAAAGCCTTGTGCACTTTTCATGTACAAATCCCTCATTGCTGTAAATTGTTCCGTTCCTGCAGTATCCAAGATTTCAAGCATACACTGCTGTGCATCTACTTCAACTTGTTTTCTATAAGAATCTTCTATCGTAGGATCATATTTTTCAACAAAAATTCCTTGAAAAAACTGTACAGCCAGAGCAGATTTTCCAATGCCTCCCGAGCCAAGAATGACTAGCTTATACTCACGCATGGTGCAAACTTGTAAAAGCTAGTACCTCTCGCGCTGTCACTGGGTGCCCGCAGCCAGCATCGCCTCACGCTCCCTCCGGGTCGCTGCTCCCAGCACCACGGTGGTCCTACCGCTGCTGCTGCTGCTGCTGCCACCGCCGCCACCGCTCCCTATACTATTTCTATTTTACAGATCCACAAACAGATTTGGAGAGGTTAGTAATTTTTTTATTGTATGTACACATGATTGCTGTTTCAGTCGCTAAGTCACGTCTAACTCTTTTTGCCACCCCTTGGACTGTAGCCTGCCAGGCTCCTCTGTCCGTGGGATTTCCCAGGCAAGAATACTGGAGTGGGTTGCCATTTCCTTCTCGAGGGGATCTTCTGACCCAGGGATTGAACCCCAGTCTCTTGCATCTCCTGCATTGGGAGGTGGATTCTTTACCACTGAGCCACCTGGGAAGCCATATACACATGGTAGATTGCAGCCATGAAATTAAAAGATGCTCACTCCTTGGAAGGAAAGTTATGACCAACCTAGATAGCATATTCAAAAGCAGAGACATTACTTTGCTGACTAAGGTCCGTCTAGTCAAGACTATGGTTTTTCCAGTAGTCATGTATGGATGTGAGAGTTGAACTGTGAAGAAAGTTGAGCACCGAAGAATTGATGCTTTTGAACAGTGGTGTTGGAGAAGACTCTTGAGAGTCTCTTGGACTGCAAGGAGATCCAACCAGTCCATTCTGAAGGAGATCAGCCCTGGGATTTCTTTGGAAGGAATGATGCTGAAGCTGAAACTCCAGTACTTTGGCCACCTCATGCGAAGAGTTGACTCATTGGAAAAGACTCTGATGCTGAGAGGGATTGGGGGCAGGAGGAGAAGGGGATGACAGAGGATGAGATGGCTGGATGGCATCACTAACTCGATGGACGTGAGTCTGAGTGTACTCCAGGAGTTGGTGATGGACAGGGAGGCCTGGCGTGCTGCGATTCATGGGGTTGCAAAAAGTCGGATACGACTGAGCGACTGAACTGAACTGAGCACTCAGTGAATTTTCAATAGGTATTTTAAGTTAAATTATATGAATTATTCTTGTCTTTCTTATTATTTAGAGTCATTTTAAAATCATTTAAAAAAAAATTTTAAAGGTGGCCATGCTGAACAGTATGTGGGATCTTAGTTCCCTGGCCAGGGATCAAACCCATGCCCCTGCTATGGAAGCGTGGAGTCTTAACCACAGGACTACCAGAAAAGTCCCCTGTAGATTCATTTTTAATAGAGGAAAGCAAGAGGATTTTCTGATTAATCTTTGAAAGAAATATACATTTCTTTGATTTAGAATATCATATTTCCTAAGATTTCTGAGGTTCATAAATACCATATTATTCAGTTCACTTAAGTATACTTGGTTGTTTTCCAGGTAAATCTATGCCAGGGAGAAAAAAAAAACACTGAAGCTGGAGTCACTGAATCCAAATCCAAGAGCCTGGCTGTCATGTCTTAAGCAGGTAACTCTATAGAGTCTTGGTCTCCTTCATAAAGTAAGAAGAAACACTTGTATACCACCTAATTCACGCATATACTTGTATGGAAGAATAAATAGTAGAACACAGGTAGAATTGCTTTTCTAATTATAAAATACTTGTCAATTAGGAACTATTATTGTTGTCATGACTTATAAAATGGGCAAGGGGTATGATTTCCCTGGCCCCAAAATCCAGACTACCAAAGGCAGGACCATTCTGATAATGTAATCCTAAATCTTTTAGAGTACAGGACTATGTTTGCAAAAGAAAAGGAGATACCATTCCCTATAAAGGTCAGCCTTGTCAGCTCTCCAGAAAATCTTTTGTAACCGTGATTTACCTTCCCAGGTAGAAGAAGTAGAAAAGGTAAAAAAGCAAGAAGTAGGAAATGCTTTGAGTGTGACAAAGTGTTTGCCCAATGCCTTTCTTAAGAGTACCTTTTCCTATTTATGTATTTGCTTGCTTAGTTAGTTCTAACAAACTGAACATTCTTAGTTGCTAATTATGAAAGCAGAGAGGGGTGCACTTGAAAAAGGAGGACTGGGTCAAAGCAGACTGAAACAGGCTTAAGGATTCAAAAACCTTTAGCACTGGATGGGATTGATGAGCTTCTCTGGTGGTGCTGGTGGGAAAGAAATCCGCCTACAATGCAGGAGACCTGGGTTCGATTCCTGGGTTGGGAAGATCCCCTGGAGAAGGAAATGGCAACCCACTCCAGTATTCTTGCCTGAAGGATTCCATGGACAGGGGGCCCTGCTTACACCAAAGGGAAAAATCCAGTAAAGATATAAAATAACTGGCCCATAACTGTATGATTGGAGGAACAGTACTAACAGTGCCCCCCTAAGGTTTGTGCTTTGGGGTTTTGTTTTGATTTTCTAAGAAGAAAGTAAGGTAAATAGGAGAAAGAAGGGGGAAAGGAAAGAATATATCATTTAACTGAAAGGAAAGCATTTCTGTTCCTCATCCCTTACAGAAGAACTGGAACATTCATGAATATGTTTGAGACATGCTTGATTTTTAATAGAAGATAAAGCTTTTTTCCCAAGAAAATCAGACATCAACATCATCTTCACTTTTTAGACTCTGTTCTAAAGGGGGATAAATAGTAAAAATTTTTTAAAGTTTCATGCTATAAAATATTTTTTACAATTCCATTCCCGACAGTGGCGAGATGGAACAACACAAGTGTTCAACCAATTAGAGGATATTTGAGTAAACCATGACTTAGTCTATCAAACGTATAACCGCTACTACTACTACTACTACTACTAAGTCACTTCAGTCGTGTCCGACTCTGTGTGACCCCATAGACGGCAGCCTATCAGGCTCCCCCGTCCCTGGGATTCTCCAGGCAAGAACACTGGAGTGGGTTGCCATTTCCTTCTCCAATGCATGAGAGTGAAAAGTGAAAGTGAAAGTCGCTCAGTCCGCTACAAGTGGTATTAATGAGATGATGAATAAGATCAGCAAATGCTTTTGTCATAGTGAAGCAAGAAGGAAGACAACACTGTATGGATGGCATTGATCAAAGAGAGGATTCAGAGTAGGAATCAACTGTATTGGAGGAAGGAAAGAGATCAAAGTAGGTCAATAGATATAAAATGAATTAAGTTAAGGAATCTATAAAAAGGTGTGAATTTCCATAGCACTTTATGGAGAGACAAACAAATCAAGGAGAGGTGGGCAAAGTTGGAATAATTTGTACACTTTTGACTCCAAGAGTGAGGAGGCCAAGAACATCATGGGAGGTTGCAAAGTAGGGTTCTGGCTTCAATATCAGCTATGCTGGGACTGATGAATTGGGATTAACATGTACACACTATAAAATAGGTAACTAATGCTAACCTACTGTATAACACAGGATGGTCTGCTTAGTGCTCTGTGGTGACCTAAATAGGAAATCCAAAAATGAGAGGATGTATGTATACATATAGCTGATTTGCTTTGCTATGCAGGAGATACTAACACAACATTATAAGGCAACTATACTCAATAGAAATAATTAAAAAAAATATCACCTACACTAAGCACTCCCTTTGCCCAGTGGCTTTGACAATGAGGCACCTTCCTTATGGTAAGAAATTCCACGTGTAAATGTGAGAGGAATGTGAGAGGCACAGATGTCAATATCTTGACAGACAATTTCTAACTGTAAAAAGAAGGTATCCATATGTGCAGATTTGTTGTTTTCTCCCTTGGTTTTATTGCATTCAATCCAATATTTTTCCCTCCACACAGTTACTGGGACACACTGAGAGAATTGTTGCCTGGAAGGCATGTTCTATACAGGCTACCTCCCATGTTAGCTGGCTGGGATTGTAGCAAGCAGGCCAGAAACCAGGAGTCAACAGTTACTGTGTATATTCACAGTATTATCATCAAAAACATGCATACATGGGGAAAAGTCAGAAAACAAATACACTCTGATACCAAAAGCAGTTGCTTTTGGATGATGTAAACAGGGGTGAAATATTTTTTCCTTCTTTTGACACAGCTGAGAGTTTTCCATATTTCCTTTAATGAATGCAACTATTGTAATTCATAAAGTGTTAAGAATCACAAACACAAGACTAGAGAGCAGCACCATTTGGTGGAGAAAATTTTCCTTCATTTTTAGTTTTAATTTTTTCTTCATTATTAAAGTGATATATGCTTATTGTAGAAAATTCCTGGTGCTAATATCACCTCTAGCTTCATTTTACTATACTTATATGTTTATTTTTCCTGGAGCCAGTCAAAAATCCTCTTTAGAAACAGAAGGGCTATCAGTTCCTCAATCGCCCATTCTTTTCTTTTTAGTTATTTTATTGGATTTTTAAAATAATATCAGGGTGAATAAAGAAAATATTAACAGTTTTCCCCACTCACAGATATTCACTGTTAACATATAATTTGCATCCTAGCACTCTTTCTCTGTTCTCACACCAGAATATAGGGGTTTTTTCCAATTTGAAAATGATGCTACACTAGGAGTATTATTCTCTTAGCAATACCTATTCAAGAGGTGAGGCGCAGAGATGAATAGCACGCTCATGGCCGCACAGCGAATGAGGGGAAGAGCTAGGATTAGAACCGAGGAAGGTGACTCTGGATCTGAGCTTTCTCTTTTTTGGCAGCTCTGTGGCTTGCAGAGTTCCCCAACCAGGGCTCAAAAAGGTGCTCCCTGCAATAGAAGTGTGAAGTCCTAACCACCAGGAAGTTCCTGGATCTGAGCGCTTAACCTCTGCTAATGACTGTCTTTGACAGAAGAGAAGAAGGCAGAGAACTGATCTAAGGGAGCTGGTCGATGTTTCAGGGACAAGAGGATGGAAAGGAGCATGCTAGCCGGTGGTGAGTTTCCCTCTTCATTCTGAACTCCAGCATTTCTTCCTGGCTTCAGACATCCTCTCTGTGAAGACTTGTCTCGCCATGAAAAGGTGCAGCCACTGGACTGCGGGCTCCGTAGCTCCTATGCTGGCCATATCATAAATGCTCAGGAGACGGTGGTGGTCGGTCAGCTGCTTTGGGAGTATATAATCTACCTGTCCATTCCCAGCAAGCCTCCATGCATCTTGAGTTAAAATCATTACTTGTTTGCTTTCACATCAAACAGCTTCTGGTTCTTGGATTAATGAGGAAAGATGTCAACATTGTAGCCTACAACATTCTTGGATTCAGGCTCAACATCATGACAGATAATTTTATAACCATGGGTAAAATGTACATATGTGCCAACTGACTTGGGACATTTAGTGGCTCTTTTAATTAAAACTCAGACAGGAATTTTAAATTTGTTACTGCATAGCCATTCATTGATGATGTCAATGAATGTTTCATTGATCCTAACTTGTAGGAAATTGCTGTTTATAATGTACACATCACTGTCTTCCTCACCTTTTCCCACCTTCATACCACTTTCACACATCAGCTTGTATCTTATTACCATGGCCTCTTAAAAAAAGAAAAATAAGAAAGAAACATTTTGTCCATTAATTACTGTGTTACTATGAGATGTATATTGAAATTCTAATGTTCATGTTTTTGAAATAATCATGAATGCCACATAATTCAATTTTGAGTCCACAAATATCTGAGCAGTGCCAAGTGTGCTCTGCAGTATACAAGGAACTGGGGATACAAATACTGTACATAGTCCTTTTCTTGTAGGAAAAGGGAAAATAGATTACCTATAGCCCAGAGGGCAAACTGTAATAGAAGGATGGGCACACTATAGAGGAAGCACAGAAAAAATAGTGACAAGAGAAGAAATGTAAAGGAAGCCTTTATGGAAGAAGTAGTTGTTTATTTGGGTTTTGAAGTATGAATAGGAGTTTGACAGGTGGTTGAGTAGAAAAAGAAAGTCACTCAAGTCAGAGGGAACCACATTTGCAAAAGCACAGAGGTAAGAAATTGTATATATGTCTGCCATTTATTGATCATGGACTATGTGGACAGATGAAGAAAGGGTACAAATAAGAATGGATTGGATTCATGATTTTGACATTTTAATTTATTTACACCTACTTCAGTATTCTTGCCTGGAGGCTATGGTCCATAGGGTTGCAAAGAGTTGAACATGACTGAAGCGACTTAGCACGACACTTGCTGTGTACCAGATACTGTTGTTTTACAAATAATTTTCTAATCCTCATGACAATTTAGACAAAGCACTGGACTGCAGAATTGAAATAAAGCCTCACCTTGAAAACCTAGATGATTGATCAAGAAAAAAAATGATAAATGTGGTATTTATAAACAGACTCAAGAACGTTGAAATCCATATGTAAATCTCCTCCAGTAACAAGTCCTTATGCCTCACAAGGAGATCAGGCTTGATCCTGAGCTAGAGAAAAGGGATTGCTATGTGCAATTACAGTGTACCTGGACCTTTTCACACGGATGTCCTATAACCCTCAACATCATCCCATGAGGCACATGGTGGTCTCCCCATCTACACGTGAGGCTTGGAGAAGTCAAACAAGTTATCCAAGTCACACAGCAAGCAGAGTGATGGGGCTGGAATTTATCCAACTCAGAATCTCTTTCTCCCGCACATATCTTCCTAGAAAAGGGCCAGAGAGAGCCAGCACCAGGAACTTGCATCAAGCTACCCTGCCCTGGTATGGCTACAGGTAAAGTAGCTGTGTGTTGGTGATTTCTTGGACAGTCTGCTAAGGAGTGTGGAGAAAACAGGTGGGAGAAAAGGCTTTCTCTTTGGGGTACTTGGCATTTAAGATAGGGATCTGATGATGCTCATTGAATACTTACTGAAGCCATGTGTCCTTCTTTTCCCATCGTAACATGGCCCTGTCACTGGAGACAATTTATGACATACTACCTCTTCCCTCTTCCCCCAAACAAGCCCTGAGAGATACCAGGGTAACTGAAATTAAGCCATTCTAGAAAATTAGGGATGTGTGGTCACCAGACTCTTAATAGTTGTCATTTTACAGGACTGAAGCTCAAGAATATTGGAAGCCATATCCACCAGGTAGGTTTTTATTTTCATTTTTTTTCTTAGAGTTCCTTTTATTGTACCTTTGTGATTAAACAGCTCAAACATACATAATAGTTTCCCCTCACAATTCCACCTCCCCTTTCCATATCGTCCTCTTCCACTTCAACCCTTCTCTTTCTACTAACTCACCTCTCTAGTACTGCTTTATCTGTCTTTGTTACAGAAAAAAACAGAACTGGTACCTTAACTCACACAAAGGTTTTGGTGACCAGAGCTGACTTTATATCTGCCAATCCTTTTCAAGGTATATAGTCTCATTTTAAAAAAAGAAAAGAAAAAAGGAGTCCTTGAGACAGTGTTCTT
>SJXQ01010008.1:79216-134216 GCA_006408695.1 Aepyceros melampus | reverse complement strand
TGATCTAAGAAATCACTAAAATGGCACATGTTCCTTCCCAATAGGAAAGTAAAAAAGTCTCGGTTGTATTAACTTAAGAGCTAAAGCAGTGCTGAGTCCACAGCCTAATGGTCGTAATGACTCTACAGAGACCAGTAAGGGTTATGGATGGAGATCCGTGTGAAGCAAACTGTCTTTGTGGAAAGTTCATTGGCGGTTGGCTGCACCTCTGCGGTGCACCCGAGGAAACCACAGGAATCTGGGCATCCTCTGCAGCAGAAATGCCCTGGCACCCAGCACGTCAGTACTACCTTTTCAGGTGGGTTGACACCTGGGCTCCACTTTCAAGAGATTCCAAGCCCAGGCCCCAGGGAAGAAAGCTCGTCCTTTCAGAGAGATACGTAACTCCTGCTGGCACCAGTCATCACGGCGTCCACACTTAACTGATGGATGTGCTGGGACTCCTCTTCACACATCTGTGCTCGCCTAATTCTCTGGAAAACACTGCAGTGAAAGTTTTCTCATCCTCATTTTATAATTTCCAGTCTCAGCCTTGGTTTTCTTATCTGTAAAATGGTGGGGAGGGAGGTGGGAGGGGACACATGTATACCTATAGCTGATTCATATTGATGTATAGCAAAAACCATCACAATATTGTAAAGTAATTATCCTCCAATTAAACTAACTTTTAAAAAATGGGAATGAGAAAACTTTGGCTGATTTGGCATCCCTTGAAAGTGGAAGAGCTGGGATTCCAATCTAGATCCGCGTTGCTCCCAAGCCTAACTACACGGCCTTCCCCTTTGCCTTCGCTGTCCTCCTCTTCCTCCTGACTTCCTCCCTCTCTTCCCCCTTTGTCCCTCACCTTTGCTTCTCTCCCACTCCTCTGTCCTCCCTTAATATCTTTCCTTTCACTCTTAGATAGATGGATAGATAGCTAATGGATACACAGATAGACATAGATATACGTAGGTGTGTAGATATAATTTAAAACCTGAAAATAACTGGACTATTTCTCTAAAATGCTATGAACATGTAAGTTAAATTGGAACATAACTGTTAAAGTTCAACAAAGCATCCCCTGACAACAGTGTTAAGAACAAATTGAGAATCCTCTCTTCGACTCAGGTTTAGAGACCACTACGCCCATCACTACTAGCAGCTTGGTTGGCTTAGAACTCCCCACCCATCTTTTAACATCTTTAACAGTTTCTTGGCCTTTATAATAACAAAAATTGAGTCCAGTACCTTTTTAATCCTATTAATATTTTATCTTTGTTAGAAAGCTTCTGCTTCAGACTGGTAAATCTTTTGGAGAAAAATCAATACGCACTTTACTGAGCTCCTGTGTGAACAGGCCAAGTGATTCCTAACCATGGGGAGGGCCTAGTTCTCAGCACAAAGATGGAATACCATATTTGGAGGCATTCCAAGCTCTCTGATATATTCAAACAGTCTGACCTGTACCTACTGATCTTCTCCTGACAGAGAAAGAAGCTAAGCACATCACCTTAAGGTAAGTGCATGAATTGATCACAGGCTGAAAGTGTCTACAGAAAGATCTTTCTGAATAATTCATTAGTAAGGCTCCAAAAAATTAGATAGCAAAGCAAATGTTCTGGGTCTCATCTATGAATCTTTTCATCTTATGTCCCACATCTGAAGGCAAATCAGTCAGATCCCAGCCACCCACTTCCTGGTTGCTATCCATTGCTCTGTTTAATACATTCCAATCTGCCTTGATTCATGCTAAACTTGTGTTTGTGTGTGTGTGTGTGTGTGTGGTTCTGCCACTGAACTGCAAACTTCTGGGAATCAAGGACTAATCTCATTTGTCTTTGGTTAGTGGCAGTAGTGTGCTGGTAGATGCTAAAAACAAGCTCCCTAAAAAAAATGATAATCCCTGATTGATAGCATTTGTCAGTTTCCTTGGTAAATGCTCTCACCATGTTGACTTCAATCTATCTACATGATGTCTCTAAATGCAAAGTCAGGAACAGAGAAGCAGTTGCACACCATAATATAGGACGTCTACACCACACAGACACGATAGGTGTCAGTAAACTCAAGAGCGTGTTGTTGTTGCTCAGTCCGTAAGTCATGTCTGACTCTTTGAGACCTCATGTACTGTAGCACACCAGGCTCCTCTGTCCTTCATTATCTCCTGGAGTTTGCTCATGTCACGCCCATTGAGTCAGTGATGCTATCGAACCATCTCATCCTTTGCCACCCCTTCTCCTTTTGCCTTCAATCTTTCCCCACATCAGGGTCTTTTCCATTGAGTTGGCTCTTCATATTAGGTAGCCAAAGTATTGGAGATTCAGCTTCATCAGTCCTTCCAAGGAATATTCAGGGTTGGTTTTCTTTAGGATTGACTGGTTTGATCTCCTTGCTGTCCAAGGGACTGTCAAGAGGTCTTCTCCAGCACCACAGTTTATTTGATGCTCAGCTTTCTTATGGGCCTCCCTGGTAGTTCAGCTGGTAAAGAATCCACCTGCAAGGCAGGAGACCCCAGTTCAATTTCTGGGTCAGGAAGATCCCCTGGAAAAGGGAAACATCACCCACTCCAGTATTCTTGGGCTGCCCTTGTGGCTCAGATGGTGAAGAATCCACCTGCAATGCAGGAGACCTAGGTTCGATCCCTAGGTTGGGAAGATCTCTTGCAGGAGGACATGGCAGCCCACTCCAGTATTCTTGCCTGGAGAATCCCATGGACAGAGGAGCCACAGTCCATGGGGCTACAAACAGAGACATGACCGAGCAACTAAGCACAGCACAGCGTGTCTTTGTGGATTAACTCTCACATCCAGATGAGACTCCTGAAAAAATTATACCTTTGACAATATAGACCTTTGGTGGTCAAGTGGTGTCTCTGCTTTTTGACACAATGTCTAGATTTGTCATAGTTTGCTTTCCAAGAGCAAGCGTCTTAATTTCATGGCTGCAGTCACTGTCCTCAGTGATTTTGAAGCCCAAGAAAAGAGAATCTGTCAATGCTTCTACTTTTCCCCCTTCTATTTGCAGTAAAGTGATGGGACCAGTTGCCATGATCTTAGTTTTTTGAATATTGAGTTTCAAGCCAGCTTTTTCATTCTCCTCTTTCACCCTCATCAAGAAGCTCTTATAGTTCCTCTTTACTTTTTGCCATTAGAGTAATATCACCTGCATATCTGAGGTTATTGATATTTCTCCCAGAAATCTTGATTCCAGCTTGTGACTCACCCAGCCTGGCATTTTGCCTGATGTACACTGCATGGAAGTTAAATAAGCAGGGTGACAATATACAGTCTTGTTTTATTCCTTTTGCAGGTTTGAACCAGTCAGTGTTCCATGTTCAGTTCAAACTATTGCTTCTTGACCTAGATATTCTTCTGGAATTCCCTTGCTTTCTCCATGAGCCAATGGATGTTGGCAATTTGATCTCTTGTTCCTCTACGTCTTTAAACTTCAGCTTGTACAACTGGAAGTGCTCAGTTCAGGTACTGTTGAAGCCTAGCTTGAAAGATTTGGAGCATAACGTTACTAGCATGTGAAATGAGTGAGTTCTACGGCAATTTGAACATTCTTTAGGCATTGCCCTTTTTTTGAATTAGAATAAAAGCTGACCTTTTCTGGTCCTGTGGCCACTGTTGAGTTTTCCAAATTTGCTAATATATTGAATGCAGCACTTTAACAGCATCATCTTTAAGGATTTTAAGTAGTTTAGCTGGAATTCTGTCACCTCTACTAGCTTTGTTCATAGTAATGCTTCCTAAAACCTATCATGAGTGTAGATAACACAAAAATACCGTAGAATAAACAGGAAGTCATGTGTTTTGTATATTTATACTTTTGCTTTTGATCACTTTCTCAGTGATCAATGCAAAGAAATAGAGGAAAACAATAAAATGGGAAAGACTAGAGAAAGACTGTGAAAAGAAGAGAAGCGAAAAGCAAAGGAGAAAGGAAAAATATAAGCATCTGAATGCAGAGTTCCAAGGAATAGCAAGGAGAGATAAGAAAGCCTTCCTCAGTGATCAATGCAAAGAAATAGAAGAAAACAACAGAATGGAAAAGACTAGAGATGGCTTCAAGAAAATTAGAGATACCAAGGGAACATTTCATGCAAAGATGGGCTCGATAAAGGACAGAAATGGTATGGACCTAACAGAAGCAGAAGATATTAAGAAGAGGTGGCAAGAATACACGGAAGAACTGTACAAAAAAGACCTTCACGACCAAGATAATCACGATGGTGTGACCACTCACCTAGAGCCAGACATTCTGGAATGTGAAGTCAAGTGGGCCTTAGAAAGCATCACTATGAATAAAGCTAGTGGAGGTGATGGAATTCCAGTTGAGCTATTTCAAATCCTGAAAGATGATGCACTCAATATGCCAGCAAATTTGGAAAACTCAGCAGTGGCCACAGGACTGGAAAAGGTCAGTTTTCATTCCAGTCCCAAAGAAAGGCAATGCCAAAGAATGCTCAAACTACCTCACAATTGTACTCATCTCACACGCTCGTAAAGTAATGTTCAAAATTCTCCAAGCCAGGCTTCATCAATACGTGAACTGTGAACTTCCTGATGTTCAAGCTGGTTTTAGAAAAGGCAGAGGAACCAGAGATCAAATTGCCAACATCCGCTGGATCATCGAAAAAGCAAGAGTTCCAGAAAAATATATACTTCTGCTTTATTGACTGTGCCAAAGGCTTTGATTGTGTGGATCACAACAAACTCCAGAAAATTCTTCAAGAGATGGTAATACCAGACCACCTGACCTGCCTTCTGAGAAATCTCTATACAGGTCAAGAAGCAACAGTTAGAACTGGACATGGAAAAGCTAACTGGTTCCAAAACAGGAACGGAATATGTCAAGGCTGTATATTGTCACTCTGCTTATTTAACTTATATGCAGAGTACATCATAAGAAACAATGGGCTGGATGAAGCATAAGCTAGAATCAAGATTGCTGGGAGAAACTCAATAACCTCAGATATGCAGATGACACCACCCTTATGGCAGAAAGTGAAGAGGAACTAAAGAGCCTCTTGATGAAAGTGAAGGAGGATAATGAAAAAGTTGACTTAAAACTCAACATTCAGAAAACAAAGATCATGGCATCTGGTCCCCTCACTTCATGGGAAATAGATTGGGAAACAGTGGAAACAGTGACAGACTTTATTTTGAGGGGCTCTAAAATACTGCAGATACTGACTGCAACCATGAAATTAAAAGACGCTTGCTCCTTGGAAGAAAAGTTATGACCCAACCTAGGCAACTTGTTAAAAAGCAGAGACATTACTTTGCCAACATAGGTCCATCTAGTCATAGCTATGGTTTTTCCAGTAGTCATGTATGGATGTGAGAGTTGGACTACAAAGAAAGCTGAGCGCAGAAGAATCGATGCTTTTGAACGGTGGTGTTGGAGAAGACTCCTGAGAGTCCCTTGGACTGCAAGGAAATCCAACCAGTCCATCCTAAAGGAAATCAGTCCTGAACATTCATTGGAAGGACTGATGCTGAAGCTGAAACTCTGATATTTTGGCCACCTGATGTGAAGAACTGACTCATTTGAAAAGACCTTGATGCTGGGAAAGATTGAAGGCGGAAGGAGAAGGGGATGACAGAGGATGAGACGGTTGGATGGCATCACTGACTCAATGGATATGAGTTTGAGTAAGCTCTGGGATTTGGTGATGGACAGGGAGGCCTGGCATGCTGCAGTCCATGGGGTCGCAAAGAGTCAGACATGACTGAGTGACTGAAATGAACCTTTGCTTTTAATGTAACTTATTTAATTGCACATTTATGTGATTTTTTATAAAAAAAAATCATAGGTTCTATACTATAAAAAAAAATATAGGTCCAACAATCAGCTCACAAAACTCTAAAATTCAGTTAATTGGCCCCAGGTCCCCAAGTGGGTACTATGAAGAAAAACATTTGCTGTTAAAAGCACCACCACAACCAAAAGTGAAATATCTGCTGGATTTGTTTCTCCACTTAAAGTGGTGCTTTTCTTCTATTTATATGGGGGGAGGGAACCTCACCCCAAAAGAAGAATCCAAGCTGGCTCCTGCTAAGAAAGCATCTGTAATTTTACATCTACTAGCATTTTGCTGCAAAAGGTTGGCACCTATCAAGTTTCTCTTAATGATGGCAGAGATGTGGGCAGATCTACACTTGGATATATGGACAATCAAGTGGAGGGAATCCATGATAAGTTATTTAATATCCAGAAAATAATGGGTTGTTCTGACATCACATACACCAGGTGCAATGCTCAGTGCTGGGACCCAGAGATAAAGCAGACTGGAAGTCCTCTGGTAAACGGATCAAGAATAGATTCCCTTCGGAAGGCCTAGTTAAGAAGTCTGGACAGGGACTTCCCTGGGGGTCCAGTGATTACAAATCCACCTTCTAATGCAGGGGTAAGGGTTCCATCCCTGGTCAGGGAACTAAGATCCCACATGCCAGGGGAGGAAGAGGCAACTAAGCCTGCATGCCACAGCTAGAGAAGCATGTGGACCACAATTACTGAGCTCTCTTGTCACAGTCAATACCTAGCACAGTCCTAAAAAGGAATAGACTCGACAAGAGAAGGGGCAGGGTTGAGGCGAAGGCCTGGTTCTGAGCCTAAAAAGAGCTTGGTTTGCTCACTGAATGGAAAGAAGTCCAGTGGCCGATGCGCAGTTGCAGTGAGGTGGAAGGGAGTGTGAGATGAAGCTGGTGGGTGTTGGCAGGAGCCACGAGATACAGTACCTGTGGTCTGTGTTGAGGATTTGAAACCATTGGAAGTGACTTTTGAGGTACTCTGAGGTTATCCCTCGTGATAACGAACACTGTGTGGTCTTGCCTGTTAGGCAGTAAACTTCTGAAGGACAGGACCAGGTGTCCAAGCGTCTAGTACAGGGTCTAGCCCATCTTAGAGACAAAAGGAAGTGAATGGTGGATACATGTCTGCCCTCACCCCTGTTCCAGGCTCAGGTCTGGGGTTCAGGCTTGAACTGACTTAGAGGAGGCCTTCTGACTGAGCCAAACCTGAGAGCTGCTGGAGAGGCTCATGCCCCAGGACTTCCTCAGTCTTGATGATGAGGGACCAGCCCAGCCATGAAGAGACACTTTCTCCTGGATCTTTGCTCTCCGGGACCTCTGGGATCTCTTTAAGATCAGTGGATTTGGCCCAAGTCCTCAGGAACATGTGTCACTGTGCCAGGTTCAGATGGGTCCTGGACTGCAACAGCGAGCCCTGTTGCCCAGGTGGAAGTGGGTGCCCCTGCAGCTTGGAGCTCAGGGTGCCCTTCTGTGCTTCACCTGTCCCCACAGGTGTGTGTGGTGTGGTTTCAGGAGTGGCTTAGGGAGCCAGTGCCCTTCTCTACGACTTGGCTCCTGCACCTACTGCTGAAGGCTGAAACTGCACCTTTGAGAACTAAGCATGCTGAATCCTCTGGAAGGTAAATTCCCTAAGTAGGAGAAATAAGAAAGAAGGAATACTTCACATGTATTGATCCCTGCCTCTGTGACAGGCACTATGCTACATGTTTTATATGCTTTATTTCATCTGTTCTTCAGAACAACACCATGAAACAGATGCTTTTGTTATTCCTATTGGACAGAAAAGAACCTTGAAGTATCAAAAGGTCAAATGACTCATCTGAAAACTGTAAAGTTGTTAAGTGATCGAGCAAGTGTTTTGATGTAAAGCCCATGTATTCAAAGCCAGGTCTGTCTCACATTGTGCTGCCATTTAATTTTGGCCCTGAAAGAGGGAATAAGAGGACGCTTTTATTCAGCATTCCAAAATTTCCCCGAGGAACCAAACCACGTGGGGGTGCTTGTTAGTCATTGTGTCTTCTAGGCCTATTCTGTGGGTTTTAGTGGTTTCTCTCCACTGAACCTCAGTGCCAGGTTGAGCACATGATCTTTCTACCCATTGACTCTATTCCAAAGTGAGAAGTGTACTTGGCTTTTCAGTAGTGATTTTAGAGGGAAAAAAGCAGAGGCCACCCAGTGGCTCAGCAGTAAAGACTCTGCCTACAGTGCAAAGAGGCAGGACACATGGGTTCAATCCCAGGGTCAGGCAAGTTTATTTTTAACAAGGTGATTGTTTCCAAGGAGGTTTGGGAAACACCAGTGGGCAGGAATGACCTGTGTGCACTTTGCTCAAGACTGAAGCCTATAAAGATATTGGCCCATATACCTATCTGTCCACAAGTGGAGAACTGGCTTTAACCTACCTGGAAACATTACGTAAACATAAATCTAGGAAATCAATGTATTTATTGAAGTCATGTTGTTGTTGCTATGGTTTAGTCGCTAAGTCATGTCCAACTCTTTGTGACCCCATGGACTGCAGCACGCCAGCCTTCCCTGTCCTTCACTATGCTCCAGAGTCTGCACAAACTCATGTTGATTGAGTCAGTGATGCCATCCAACCATCTCATCCTCTGTTGCCCACTTCTCCTCCCCTCAGTTTCCCAGCATCAGGGTCTTTTCCAGTGAATCAGCTCTTTGCATCAGGTGGCCAAGGTATTGAGCTTCAGCTTTAGCATCAGTCCTTCCAATAAATATTTAGGGTTGATTTCCTTTAGGATTGACTGGCTTGATCTCCCTGCTGTCCAAGGGACTCTCAAGAGTCTTCTCCAGCACCACAATTTGAAAGCTTTAATTCTTCAGCACTCAACCTTCTTTATGGTTCAACTCTCACATCCATACATGGCTACTGGAAAAACCTTAGCTTGTATTATACGAATCTTTGTCAGCAAAGTGACGTCTCTGCTTTTTAATATGCTCTCTGGGTTTGTCATAGCTTTTCTTCCAAGTTCAGTTCAGTTCAGTCTCTCAGTCGTGTCCGACTGTTTGCAACCCCATGAATCGCAGCACGCCAGGCCTCCCTGTCCATCACCAACTCCCGGAGTTCACCCAGACCCACGCCCATGGAGTCAGTGACGTCATCCAGCCATCTCATCCTCGGTCGTCCCCTTCTCCTCCTGCCCTCAATCCCTCCCAGCATCAGAGTCTTTTCCAGTGAGTCAACTCTTCGCATGAGGTGGCCAAAGTACTGGAGTTCAGCTTCAGCATCATTCCTTCCAAAGAAATCCCAGGGCTGATCTCCTTCAGAATGGACTGGTTGGATCTCCTTGCAGTCCAAGGGACTCTCAAGAGTCTTCTCCAACACCACAGTTCAAAAGCATCAATTCTTTGGCGCTCAGCCTTCTTCACAGTCCAACTCTCACATCCATATATGACTACTGGAAAAACCCTAGACTTGACTAGATGGACCTTAGTTGGCAAAGTAATATCTCTGCTTTTGAATATGCTATCTAGGTTGGTCATAACTTTTCTTCCAAGGAGTAAGCGTCTTTTAAATTCAAGGCTGCAGTCACTGTCTACAATGATTTTGGAGCCCAAGAAAATAAAATCTGTCACTGAGGAGAGTGAAAAGCTGGCTTAAAACTCAGCATTCAAAAAACTAAGATCATGACATCTGGTCCCATCACTTCATGGCAAATAGATGGGGAAAAAATGACAGTGACAGACTTTATTTTCTTCATTGAAGTCATATGTGCACTCAGAAGTTGGGAGAGAAAACGATCATTAGGAGACAGATCACTGGAAAGTTGTGTAGCAGGAATATCTGTGGGCAAATGGCCTACATAGCAGCTAATACATTGATCTCAGATAGGTTCTTCACAGTTTCTGAGCCTTGGCTTTTCCATCTGTAAAATGGTGAGAATAATATCACCATGATGAAAGTGTGAGAGCTGGCTTGGAACAACAAACTGGCGAGTGTCAATTCTGGCCCCACATTGCCCAGGTTCATGTCTCAGGCATGCACTTCCTCTCTCTGTGTACATTTGGGTAAGTAGCTTAACTTCTCTCTACCTCAATTTCCTTTTGTGTAAATGGGAATAGAAATAGGACCTACTCACAGAAGTGTTGTAAAGACTTATTGAAAGTACTTAGCGCAGTACAGGTGAAACACAGGTATTCTGATGACATCCTCCAGATTTTTGTCAAGTCACTTGACACATGGTAGGTCTTAATGGATATGATTTTCCTTGAACCTCAGGGCCAGGTTGAGCACATATCTTTCTACCCATTGACTCTATTCCAAAGTGAGAAGTGTACTTGGCTTTTCAGTAGTGATTTTAGAGGGGAAAAAGCAGAGGCCACCCAGCGGCTCAGCAGTAAAGACTCTGCCTACAGTGCAAAAGAGGCAGGACACATGGGCTCAATCCCAGGGTCAGGAAGATTCCCTGGAAAAGGGAAAAAGTATTCTTGTCTGGAGAATCCCAATGCAAAGAGTTGGACATGACTGAAGTGACTGAGCACGCACCCAAAGAGAATTGTTTCAACTCTCATTTTACTCTTAAGGCTGAAGTAGAAGGAATGTCCACCCCTCCAGATGAAGTTGGTGAAACAGACACCCCCAGTTGTCATCACTGTGGAGCAAGTCATTCCTCTTCTCTGAGCTTACCTTCACTTATAAAATATTCTTTCCACCTCTGAACTCCTATAAGTCAATGAAAATAGTCCTTGAACCTAACCTTCAAATATTGATTGCTTTGCTGGAAATTCAGGGACTGGGGAGAAATCACCAGCGATAATGGGTCATTACAATTTTCACCTCCTGTCAAGTAATCTTTTTCTTTAAGATCCCTCAGTCATACAGATTTTCAGATACACAACTTTGCTTAGCTTGTCATCCTGAAATGATGGTCTTAATCATAAATTCTAATTGGAATGGGATCCACCTCAATTTATTCCTAATGCTTCAGAAAAGCAGAACTGTTTCTAGGAATACATTGAGATGGATTGTATTCCAATTAACAGTTTGACTCGGTTAAAATGTTGTTAACCCACTGCTGTCCTCTGATAGCCATCTAATTCATAGGTGGCAAGTTGCTGGCCATGCCAGAGCTAACAAGGAGATTATATCTTCCTAAATGTGATCAGCACTTTGAGTGGCTGGACTCAGTTCTGGCTTCTCCACCCCAGTACTGCTCTCATCTTAGCAGTTTGAAGGCACTGTCAGTCAGCTTGCTTTAAGCTGTGATTGAATTGGGCTACTTTCTGAAAATTAGAAGTATAATGTTTTCATCTAATTTGACAAATTCACTACTATCAGTCAGGATTCTAGAGAAAGAGAACCAAGGGGATGTATATATACTTAGAGGGTGATTTATGTTTAAAAATTGACTCATGCAATTTATAGACGCTGGCAAATCTAAAATGCATAATTTAGGCCAGCAGGTTGGAAACGCAGACAGGAGTTCTATGTTATAACCTTGAGGCAGAATTCCTTCTTCTCCAGGAAACCTCAGTTTTTGCTCTTAGAGTCTTCACTTGATTGGATGAGGCCCACCCACATTATGGAGGGTAATCCCCTTTACTTAAATTGATTGTAAATGTTAATGATAACTACAAAATACCTTCATGGCAGCATCTAGACTACTTTTACTGTAGCCAGTCAAGTTGACATACAAAAATGAACCATCTTAGGGGTCCATGAATTACATTTATAATCCCTCAGAATAACGTGGAGACGGGTGTAAAGACAGCAGACACAAGGCATTGTGTCTCAGGATCACCCAGCATGACCCAACACAGAGGGCTCAATTTTTATGTTGTGTAAAACTTTCCATGCCACACACTTCACCTCATGTCTCCAGGTATGTTTTCCCAAGATGGGAGTCAGGATGCTTTGTTGGGCAAAAGCAGGGTCACTTCTCTCTGATGGTCCAGTAATGTAAGTTTCACAATCATTCCTAAGCTCACAGATGCTAAAGGAAGGAAGAGTAGACACCAGCTACACATTTCTATAAACCACTAGGTAAATATTCATGATTGAATACCCAGCCTGACAGGCACACTTGGGAGATTCCAACCAAAATAAAGCTTCAGAATTTTCATTTCCACTGGGCAAACAGGAAAATGAGATGATGCGAAATTGATGTGTGTGGAAAGCACAGTGATTGGGCATTTACATCTATTTAATTAAGGAACACGTTGTAACCTCTATTTACTTCTGTTTAATTAAGGGATTGCTCATTTCAGAGGAGATATCATGCTGGGCCTTCTACTACTTTTGTGATTCAAAGCTTAACTAAGAATATATGGGAATTAGTTTGTGATCTTAGCTCAGTCCCTAATGGCAAGAGCTTCCTATTACAAAGCCAATAAACTACACTGCCAGACTTGCAAAAAGTGAGTCAGGGGGCTTATCAAGAAAATGATCTCTTCAAAACACAGGAGGTCATTCGTGAGAATGTATGTTATTCTAGAATAATTCTGATAAAAAATTAGAACCACAGTGGATTTCATATTTGAGTAGAAAAAGAAAAAGCCAGAAAAATTATTAGAGCTATAAGGCTTCTAATTTATATGAACTTTATTTAGTATATTTTAAAATTAGGTATTTTTAATAAATTCACTGGATCATCTTATTAAATAAATTTGCTGTATAATTAATAAATTAGGGCATTTAAAATTTAGGGTAATTTATAATGTGTTAGTTTCAGGTATACAGAGAACTTGTGTGTGTGTGTGTGTGTGTGTGTGTATATGTATGTATATATATTCTTCCTTAGATTCTTTTCCCTGGTAACTTATTATAAAATATTGAGTATAGTTTTCTGTGTTATACAGTAGGTCTCTGTTGTTTATTTTCTATATATTAGTGTGTATATGTTGACACCAAACTCCTAATTTATCCTTCCCCACCTTTCCCCTTTGCTAACTATAAGTATGTTTTCTACGTCTGTGACTCTATTTCTGTTTTGCACATGTTTGTCTATATATTTTCTTAGATTCTACATACAAGCAATATCATAATGATGTTTGACTTACTTCAGTTAGTATGATAAACTCTAGATCCATCCACATTGCTGTAAATGGTATTATTTCCTTCTTTTTTATGACTGAGTAGTATCCCACTGTGAGCACTTCCCCAGTGGCTCAGTGGGTGAACAATCCACCTGCAATGCAGGAGACGCAGGAGACGCAGGTTCGATCCCTGGACTGGGAAGATGCCCTGGAGGAGAAAATGGCAACCCACTCCAGTCTCCTTGCCTGGAAAATCCCATTGTGTAAGTATGTGTATATCTATCCATCTATATACATATATATGTACATGTGCTTTGCTTAGTCGCTAGTCATGTCCAGCTCTTCGTGACCCCATGGACTATAACTCGCCAGGCTCCTCTGCCCATGGGGATTCTCCAGGCCAGAATACTGAAATGGGTTGCCATGCCCTCCTCCAAGGGATCTTCCCAGCCAGGGACTGAAGCCAGGTCTTCCTCATTGCAGGTGGATTCTTTACTGTCTGAGCCACCAGGGAAGCCTATATGTATATGGGCTTCCTACGGAGGAGCCTGATAGGCTGCCGTCTATGGGGTCGCACAGAGTCGGACACGACTGAAGTGACTTAGCAGCAGCAGCAGAGATACATACACACACCACCTTCTCTGCTGATGGACATCTATGTGGCTTCTGTGTCCTGGCTATTGTAAACAGGACTGCTGTGAACTTAGGGGTGCATGTGTCTTTTCAAATTATGATTTTTCCTGGATATATATATTCCCAGAAGTGGGATTGCTGGATCATATGGTAACTCTATTTTTAGTTTTTGAAGGAACATCCACACTGTTCTGCATAGTGGCTGCACCAATTTACATTCCCATCAACAGTGTCGAACGGTTCCTTTTTCTCCACACCTTCTCCAGCATTTATTATTTGTAAACAGAAATTTATTTAGTATATTGACGAAACAGTTGTTCCTGCCTGGGCAGACTGGAAAGTTAGGAGAACAGAAAGTGAGGGGATATGTTTTTCTATATACATGATATTTCACATCTTACTCAGGTGTTGATGATATTTTTCACCTTGAAGGAGATATTTCAAAACTAAGGTGATTCATTCTTTCATCTGACATCTTATTATCCTTTTTCCTTTGCTACAGGGAATGCCCCTAGAGTAACTCTATTCTTTTTAAGTTCTGTGAGTCACAGTTAATTTTAAGCACAAGAGGAGAATGGAAGAAGAACTATTCTAGAAAGAATTAGAAGAAATGACCGGTAATTCTAACAGTGTGGAATGGGGAGAGAAATGTTTGAAATCTATACCCAAATTTCCAGCCCCTGATCATCCAGCTAGATCCTCTGTCCCTACTGACACACCATTTAATGTATACCTGCCTGTGCTGTATACCTAGTTGCTCACTCATGTCTGACTCTTTGCAACCTCATGGACTGTAGCCCACCAGGCTCCTCGGTTCATGAGGATTCTCCAGGCAAGAACACTGGAGTGGGCTGCCATGCCCTCCTCCAAGGGATCTTCCCAACCCAGGGATCAAACCCAGGTCTCCCTCAATGCAGGCAGATTCTTTACTGTCTGAGCCACCAGGGAAGCCCAAGAATACTGGAGTGGATAACCTATCCCTTCTCCAGGGGAACTTCCTGACCCAGGAATCAAACAAGGATCTCTGCATTGCAGGTGGATTCTTTGCCGGCTGAGGTAGCAAGGAAGCCCATAAACCTGCATACTAGCTGGCTAATGAGACAAAATATCAGCTATGTTCCAGCCTCCTGAGTGTCCTCCCTCCATCACCAGGAAGAAAAGGGACTCTTAGAGACAATGCTCTCCACTCTTAAGTGGAAGCAGAGAATGGAATGACACCAGGAGATGAAATTCTGCCTTGACTCCTCTAGAGCAAAGGCCACACCCTGTACCCATGTGACAACCACCCAACGCCTCTCCAGTGCATTATAATATCATGAGTGCTGAATTAATATAGAAAGGATGAGTGGGGGCTCTGCTCCTGTAAAGTTGCTTTATTTTTTCTTAAATTCACTGTGCATTCCTCTGATACTCCCTGGAATGCCCTCCTTTTCTCTTATATCCCTGTAGCCAAGCCTAGTATTTTTTCAAGGCCTGGAACAAGTCCCTCCAATTCCATGACATTTTTCAGACTTACTTGGCCTTAGCAAGAAATCCTGCCTCTAAAGACCTGCCTCCCCTAATGAATGATTTCCTGGTTGGTAAGGAGCATATCAGAGAAGGCAATGGCACCCCACTCTAGTACTCTCGCCTGGGAAATCCCATGGACGGAGGAGCCTGGTAGGCTGCAGTCCACGGGGTCTCGAAGAGTCGGACACGACTGAGCGACTTCACTTTCACTTTTCCCTTTCATGCATTGAGACGGAAATGGCAACCCACTCCTGTGTTCTTGCCTGGAGAATCCCAAGGATGGGGGAGCCTGGTGGGCTGCCGGCTCTGGGGTTGCACAGAGTCAGACACGACTGAATCGACTTAGCAGCAGCAGCAGCAGCAGCAGCAGCAGCAAGGAGCATATGGTGCTTAGCAGTTTTTCGTTTTTATCTATGTCCTGTGTTCTCAACCAGATTCTGACTTTGTATATGTCCACTCCGCACACCCTAACCAGTGCCCAACACCCCACCCACCACGCCTGGCATGATGCCTCCGTATGTCATGGGCTCTCAGCCAGTCAGTGTCTGTGGCTGCTGATGGATCTGATGGCTCTCTGACAAGCTGCACCATAAGCTCCTCAAGGAAAAGGGCCAAACCTGTCTTGTTCAATATTGGGTTCCTCATACCTACCTATTATGGGAGCTGTTCAAAGGAAATATTTTTTATTAATCCAGACATTTTACAAAGAATGTTACAGGAATGGTTGAATAAATTTATGTTTGGAATGCAGTGCTAAATCTAAAATCATGTCTTGAAGGCACATTAGTTACTGGTTACCTTGGCATTTGAGGAAATACTTTCTTTTCCCTAAAGAAGAACTGAATTTAAGTGAATACTTAGTGTCTCAAAACTTCTGGCTGAAGTCGTAATTCAACAAACTTTTTTTGGGAGGGTTCCCTCATGGTTCGGTGGTTAGGACTCCATGTTTCTACTGCCAGAGGCCTGGGTTTGATTCCTGGTTGGGAAACTAATATCCTGGAAGACACTTAGTGTGGCACGCCACCCCCCACACCCTCCACCAAGAAGAAGCTTTTTGATGTGTACCTACTACCTCAAGATACTAGGCTAGACGTGGCAGGGAGGAAGAGGTGGCTGAGGCTTGTCCTTACCCTAGAAGGAGTTTAAGTCTAGCCACAGAGTTTGTCAAGGAAGCCAGCAAATGTTATGAGACAGAATTGTAACACATCGTAAGGAACAAGCAAAGAAATGTGAGAGGAAAGAAAACACACAAGTTAGAAAGATCAGGGAAGGTTTGACAGATGTGGTGATCATTAGGAAGGTGGAGTTCCAGTGCACAGGAATAAAGGAGAAAGGCCTTCCAGACAAAGGGGGAAAACACAGTATGTGCATGAAGGGTACAAAAGGGTATGACATACTCAGAAGAGAGCAAGTGGTTCAGGGAGCAGGGCAGAAAGAAATGCTGGAATTGAATTGGGATATTTAGGCTGTGGTCAGGTTATAGAGTCTTGCTTGCCATGGTAGGGTGACTGGAGAATATCTTGCAGGCAGGGGAGACACTTACGGATACCAAAATATTCTGTTCCCGTCAAAACTTTTAGCTCTCCTATCCTTAGCTGAAAAAATGCTAGCCCTCTTCTGTCTGCAGAAGTGGATATTTGCTCATGAGTCTAAATCACAGGGTGAATTCTTTTTCTTTTAAAAACTTGACACTACTTGTTTACATTTTATGTTATCTTTCAATTTGACCATGCCACTTAGCTTGTGGGATCTCAGTTCCTCAACCAGGGGTCAAACCCATGGCCACTGCATCAGAAACTCAGTCTTAACCATTGGACCACCAGGGAATTTCAAGAGTGAACTCTTAATCAGCATTCAACTGTGTCCTATCTGTAGCTCTAAGGGTTTCAAACTGTGTTCAGTGGAATCTTGGAGTTCTACAGAAGTTTGCCTGGATTCCATGGGAGTATTTTTTGAATGGTATAAATCTCTAGCTCTTTTTGTGAAGGCACAGATTTCTTTCTTGTTTATTGTTTTGTGAGAGACTTGTTTTTAATTTTAACTCCTTTCTAATCAGCTGCCATTGACAGTGGTCAGTCACTGGTTACTGTATGCTGCTATAGTAAGGTTATAGTCCTGAGGAAAATAAAGAGGTTTAAGTCTGTTATGGACTTTCTAGAGCCTTGTAAGAAATTACAGTGGAAAAGAGTCCACCAGTTAGACCTTTTAGTCTTAGGCAGTGTTGCAGAAACTGTCAGCTGTTCGCCTAAATCCATTCTTCCCTTCTTCCATGGATCATGATTATAGTCAATCTTAGCTACACTACATTCCCAGCCTCCCTTGCACTTAGGTTGGTCATGTGACATTTTGCCAATAAGATGTGAACTGGATGCCATTTCTCTATCTAGGCTTTAGGTAAGCATCCTCCAAGTTCTGTTTCCCTACCTCTCTAGCTGAAACCTGGACATGGTTTAGACCCATTTTCATGCAGATAATGACAGTCCTTGACTTTGCTTAGTGGCTAAACTATTATTATTTGGTCCTGTTTGATTGTTTTCCTTTCTTTCTGCATCTTCTCACTTCTCTGATTGAATATATTCTTTAATTAAAGTTTTTCTACAGACAAACGGCCATCAGAGGACAGGTTGTGGGACGTGGGGAGTGCTGTTCTGAGAAGGCCTCATAGGGTCTGGCTTGGTTTCATTTTTTCAGACAAGCTGGATGTTATCATACCACCTTATCTTTACTCAAACTCATCTCTCTGCCTGATATGCCCTTCCAGTTCCCCTCTCTTTTCCATAATGATATTCTGCTCATCTCTAAAGCCCAGCTCAAGGGTGACCACTTATGAGAAGGTGCCCCGGTCTTCTCCCCTTTCCCGCTCCCCTCTACCCCCTCACACCAGGTGTGAAGTGCTGGGGGATCATGTTCCATAGCACATTTTGGTTAGTTGTTGTTCCATGCTAGGTTGACCATGAACTACCTGGGCAAGGACAAGGTCTCATTTGTCTCCATCCTTTGTTTTTGGTCCACACCTGACATGGAGCAAGCTGCCCATAAATAGTTGTTGAATTAAGTGAATGGCTTTTCCCAGGTCTGACATCCTTCCTGTCCCCAAGGGAATGGAGCCAGTTGGGTGAGGGGAGGGGTGGCCCTGATGGCAGCCTCCTCTGTGTAATTATCCACTTACAGTGAATAATGGGGCTTCAGTTCTGAGTCTGATTGTTTGATGAAGATGAAACTATTTAATCAGGTTTGGTTGCTCATCTCATCATCTTGCTGCATCACACCCCTTCTGACGAGTTCATTAACTGGAGAAAAATTGATGACCTCGTTAGTTCTGCACATTGGTTCACTTAGGACAAATTGGAGCTTTAGAATGTCGCTCAACTCTGACCCATGGTAGGACAAGGTATCATGCTCAGGAATGTTTAGATATACTGTGCCCTTGGTGCCTTTGTGTCATGGGTTTCCCAGGAAACTTCTGTTTGAAATAGTGTTTTTTCCTATGTAAACTTAGGTTTCCTCTCATCTTGCTCAGTGAGAAAGTTACCACTCTCTCACAGTACCCAGGGTAAGTTCACCTTCTCTCCATCCCCACCTTGAATTTTTTCCTCTCTGCCACCCAGGGACATCTTACCATCCTCCAAGCCTAGTTTACTTCCTCCCTCCCCCCCACCCCAATGTAGGAAACATTCACTGTATATCAAGGTCCTAACTCGGGTGAATCTGGAAGCAGAACATGTTGGGATCTCAGGCAAAGTGTTATTGACCAGGGTTCTTGGCCCCCTTGGTCAATAGAAATTGACTAGAAGTCAGACAAGAAATCTAGGCAAGCCTTCACTGGGGCCCCTGCTGCAGCAGGGGGATCAAGAACAAACAGCATGTTCCCTTGCTTGCTCACTCTCTGAGGGGTGGTGGTTTAGTCACTAAATTGTGTCCAATTCTTGCAACCCATGGACTACAGCCCACCAGGCTCCTTCTGTCCATAAGATTTTCCAGGTAAGAAATCTTGAGTAGGTTGCCATTTCCTTCTCTAGGGGATCTTCTCCAACCCAGGGATCAAACCCAGGTCTCTTGCACTGCAGGCAGATTCTTTACCAACTGAGCTACCAAGAAAGCCCAAAGCTCTGAGGGGGCGGTGAGCTTATTTCTTGTATGGGTGACAGCAGGGATGTGTTCTGGGTCGGAAGGGCGGGAAGGGCGGCTTAGGTGTTTTGACTACCCCTCTGGTGGTGTTGAGTGCAGGGGGTATGCTCAGTACTCTGCTTTTGCTCCCAACACCCAGTTTTGCTCTCAGCTCTTCAGAAGCAGCAGTTGGCTTTTTGATCTCTGTATGCTTTTGGGTCCAGAGTTTGCCCCAAGTACTGACACACTCATTTATTTTTAGTCCGCTATTGTTTCTTTGTATTTTGTTGCTGAAGGAGAGGTGTGTCCAGATCCAAACATTGCAGCACTGCAACAAAGGATCCCAGGTCCCAGCCTGTCTCAAAAGGACCGGGAGAGGAGGAATAAATCAAGGCCACAGGTGAGACCTGGAGAAACGCACATGGGAAGGGGGTCTGCTGGTGGCTGCAAACCTAGACGAGGATGTGAGACACTGAGTCTGCAAGAGCGGAAGCTGTGGCCGGTTCTCATGCTGTCTAGGGCACCCGTTTTGGCAAGTAGAGCAGAATGGCTAGATTAACCAGAGTGGGGGTGTTCCTGAGAGTCAGGGGCAGGTTAAAAGATTGAGGTGCAAGTGGGTGCTATTCTCTATCATCCTCAGATTTCCTCTTTTCCCCTCTAACATCACCCAATTTGACTGACAAACTCCTATTCAGTTTTCAAAAGCCAGCTTTTTCTAGAAAGCCTTTCCTGTCGTCCTGTCTGATGCTGTTGGTCACTCCTGTCTCTATTCGCTCCCCACCTGGAACACATTTTTAAAGCTGTACTTGTCATGGTGTTGTGATTATGTATTGAAAGTAGGTTTCTTTTACTTTCCAAGATCTCTTGAGAGAACAGATTTTCTCCTATATTCTGGAGCTCATGGGCCCAGTGAAGCCTCAAAACTCCTGTGGAAGCTCACTTTTCTGATGGAATGATGTATAATGAAGAAAACTGAAGCTGAAGGCCAGTCTGATAGCCTGGACCGGTGCTATATTTTTAAAATTAACTTATTTATTTGGCTGTGCTGGGTCCTAGTTACAGCACGCGGGATCTTTAGTTGCAGCATGTGGGGTCCAGTTCCTTGACCAGAGATTGAATCCAGGCCTCCTGAACTGGGAGCACAGAGTCTTAGCCACTGGACCACTAGGGAAGTCCCCCTATATCTTTTTAAAATGTTGACTGGGGTTAAATGTTTTTTTCCACTGGTTGTTACACTTTTTCAGCTGTGTCTTTCCACTGAGTGACTCTGTTTATACTGGGTGACCTATGCAGTAGCTTATTCTTTTTCATGTTTTCCATTTAAAATCATGGCTGTAGCTTCATATACTGCGGCACACAGACATATGGTTTGTTGCTAGGCTAAACTCAGACATCTGTTCAAGGCCAGCCTAGCGCAGGTGTCCTAGGTAGGGTCCTGCTTGTCTGGGGCAGAATGTCAGATAGATCATTTGTTCATAAGAAGGAAAACTCCACTCCTACTGAAGGAAATAAAGCAGCCAGTGCAGGGAGGTCTCCCAGACAGTCTCTGGGACAGCTCTGGGACACTCCTGTTGAAAGGAGTTATTCACATGCCACCCCTACGTGTGGCTGCTTGTTTCTATCCCTTTCAGTGTCCCAGTGTCTGAATGCCTGAATGGAGGCTACATCTATATATTGGCGCATCATGGTTTGAGAATCTCTCCTGGATCCAAAAGGAGAGTCTCACAGTAGAAGAGTTACCTCTTCTGGAGGTTGTGTTCAATAAAGATTAACCTGTAAGAAAAACTGGAAACTTCTCTACTTGCAAAGGGAAGCTCATGTAGAAGCCTCAACTTTAGAAGTAAATAAAAAGAAAGGAACTAGGACCAAGAGGAAGTAGACCAAGACCATCTAGGAGGACAGGGGCTTGGCAAAATCTAGGATGAATCTAGAGGACATAACCGGAAACAGAAATGGTTTCCCTTTGCAAAGTGCTCTTTGCAGATGCAGCCCTGTACATCAGCTGTCCACTGAGTTCCCAAGGCTGGAGCTGAATCTAGTTCAAACTGTACTCCTTCCTATTCCTCATTACACTCAGTACAAATCAGGTGTCTGGTAGACATCCGGCAGATGAATACATTTTGTCCTTCTTGCTGGTGAAGGAAACAGAGGCTTGTTGTAGATAACCGATGTGCCCAGGATCCAACACATTGCAAATGATGAAAGTAGAACTCAAGTCTAGGACTTTGGTCTCCTGGCAAAGTGATCTTTCCATATTCCCTAAAGAAACGTGAACTATCCTTAAAGATCAGGGAGTGGAGGAGAATGTAATGGTGCTGGGAAGGGGGAGCAATTGTGATGGAGACTGTTTTGGCAAGATGTCCTTTAACTTCATGTCACCCCTTACATGGTCCACTTAGAACTTGAATTGTAAAGTTTCACAGTAAGTACCTTAATGTCTTTTTGTGGGGAGGGGCATCCTAAAATATACATAAAGTGAAGGTGGGAGCTTAGATTCATTGAAAGAAATCTGCCATCCATCTTCTTCTGAGCTTGTTACAAAGATGCCTCTTCAACACTTAGTGCCAGAGTGACATCTGGTTGCATAGCTTTCCAGGGATTTCAAGGACTTTGTTCAGAGCCAATTAAACCCACCTGTTCTATCTCCCCCACAGGAACTGGAACAGACAAAAAGGGTTAAGGTGCTTCTCTAAAGCAGTGCTCCCCCAGCACTTATCAAATGCTCCCCCTCACCTCTTCCCTGACTACCTCTATTAATGTTAACTAGGCAGCAATGGCTTGATGTTGACTGAGAAGACTCAGGATTCCATTTTTGACAAGCTGACAAGTGGAGGAAATTCATGTATTATATGCCTGGAAGCAAGAGGTTTTTTTCTCTAATTTGTTATACTGGTTCTTATCCATAGCTTTGTCTTTTTTGTCCTCTCTTTCTGGAGCATACCTATGTTCCAGGACAAAGGTAAGCGGCCTGAAGCACCTTTCCATCTTGCTTGGGCAGCAGTGTTTTTAATGAGCCGCTCTCTTGGAGTAAGGACTGTGCGTTGCTGGGTGTCCTGACCTCATCTCCCTTCTGCTCTCTCAAATGTTCATTCTCATGACCAGAAGAGTCTGCACCATGGACAGGTGCTTTTGATAGAGCACAGACCCCCTGCTGATGCCCTGTGTTGTCTGCCACCCTGAGCATCCGTTTCCTGAAAGCAACCTTGAGAATTTAGCTGTCACGGTGTCTCCTTCGAGGCTGCTTTGTGACCTAGTCTGTCACCAGAGAGGATTTGGACCATAAAAGCTGTTGCTCCTAGAGTGTAGTGAGTTGTTGCTCTGCAGTAGAGGTTTAAACTGAACTGTCAAAACTTTCTGAGACCCTCCTAAGGAAAAACAGAGTGGTGGTTACTGTGAGGAGTTACGTGGACTAGAACTAGTACTGGAGGCAGAAAGCCACCGAGATAAGAGGCTGCCTCAGGAGCCAGGTGCTTTCCCAGAGCCCCAGCCTGATTGGTTTGGTTAATTGCTCTTGTCTCCATGACATCTCATGGAGGTGCCCACAGATGGACCACTCTTGTATCCTGTCCCCTCTCTTCTCCAGTCAGTGGCTACCACTGGGCATGGACGAGCCCAGCACTGCCTCTCTGTTCAGGGAGCTGAAGACCAGGCATTCCTTCAGCACATGATGATAAGCAGGAAAGACACCCTGAATGTCATGATGAGAACAGACAGTGAGGAGAGGGGTGGGGCTGATAAAGATGGCAACTTTGTTTGCCAGTGGAAACCATATAAGATCTGAAACTTGAGTGAACACAGCTGGCTCATAATTTAATTCTTTCTGCTGCCACCAAATAGCTATGGAATGCCCCCTCTCTCTTTCACATGTCCATTTTTGATGCTTCCTGACCCCCTCAAGGCTGACTTTTCTGATCATTTAAACTAAATCTTATATGAGTACTAACTGGGTGAGGAATCACCCCTCCCCACCCCAACTTTCAGTCCATGTGTTGAAATAGAGTTGGTTCCATTCTCATTTCCAACTGAATACTTTCATCCTCTTAGATATGGTGATTGGTTCAAAACTGGTCACATGGCCCAAACCTGACCATTAAGAAACTGCTTTGCTACTTTTTGCCTTCCTTACATTTAGAGCAAGAGAGTCTGTCTCTGAAATTGTGGACTCCAAGGTCCACAAAGAGACTTCCTTGGTGGTCCAGTGGTTAAGACTTCCCCCTCCAATGCAGGGGGTGCAGGTTTGATCCCTGGCTAGGTGATTAAGATCCCACATGCCACTTGGTCAAAAAAATAAAACATTAAAAAAAAAAAAACAAAAAAACAGAAGCAATATTGGAACAAATTCAATAAAGACTTTAAAAATGGTCCATGACAAGAAAAATCCGCCTCACCAATTTTGTGCCTAAAGTCAGTTTCAATGAGTTTCTGCCATTTGCAACTATAAGAGTTCTGATTGAGGCAACAGTGTTACCAGGGGCAGAGACTGGGGGCCAGAAGGAAGAGATTTGCCTTCTGCTCAGTCTCTTCTTCAGAGAAGGCAATGGCACCCTACTCCAGTACTCTTGCCTGAAAAATCCCATGGATGGAGGAGCCTGGTAGGCTGCAGTCCATGGGGTCGCTAAGAGTCAGACACAACTGACCACTTTCACTTTCCACTTTCCAGCATTGGAGAAGGAAATGGCAACCCACTCCAGTGTTCTTGCCTGGAGAGTCCCAGGGACAGGGGAGCCTGGTGGGCTGCCGTCTACGGGGTCACACAGAGTCGGACATGACTGAGCAACTTAGCAGCAACAGTCCCTTCTTAGAAGGGGAACCTGTGATTCCACAGGCCCACTGGAAATCTCAGTCCTGGAGAATGAGTTCTAGGATTAGCATCTGGGAAGCAGGGGCTCAGGAAACTCTTCTTGCCAGGTTCGGGGTTAAGTCCAAGGCACTGTCCAGTCTCCTCGAGATGAGTCCACTCTTCAAATGCACCACTGTGGCTTTCCTGTGTTTAGGCTCTGAGAGCCCCGGCCCCACTGTCTCATACTGGCTTGTGCCCTCCCCTGTAACTGGTGTGATGAGGTGCCTCTGGGCTGTGCTCCACGCAAGAGTGGTTTTGTCCTCAGACTGGACTGCAGGCAGTTAGTATTAAGTGAGAGAGAAACATTGCCTCTCCTCTCCTTTTCCTTGGACATCTCTGTTTTCCTGGTCTTAGAAATGGTGAGATCTAGTGAGGGTGGGAGGCAAGGGATGAAGCCAAAGGGACGCCTAGGCCAGCTCGAACTCCAGCTCATGATTCTGCTGTCTTCTTCCCATCCTCATAAGTCCTTCTTACCTGCCCACTCTGCTCCTCAATATGTCACCAGTGCAGCTGCCTGCATGCCCAGGATGCTGCCAGCATCTGGGCCAGGACACCGCCCTCTGATGCTCCCAAGACAGGGGATGGGGTTGCTCCTCTCCCAACTCTGTGCTGTTCTTTGTCTCCCAGGTCCCCACAGAGACTCAGAGCCTCTAACTGGCCAGGGAGGAGCACCCTCCATGACTGGCCCTGCCTCTCCCCTGTAGGGCTGAAAGCCAGACCCCAGGGAATGGGGATGGGTAGCACACCATCACCCTAAAAGTCCCATCTTTCTCCTTGATGTATACTAACCCATGTACAAAAACAGCTCATGTAAATAAACAGCCAAAGTCCAACTCTCAGGCTGGAATCAGGTAGCCCAGCCTGCTCCATCTTTCAAAGAAAATCCTAACCCCAAGAATCCTAGGAGCTCCAAGAAAGTAGTTACTTTTTAATAAGTATAGAATCAGCTTTCCAGATATTCAAGTTCCTTTGTAAGAAAGTTGCTTATTGTTCACTTATTAGCAAAGGAGTCTTTTCTACATGGAGGCAAGTTTTCTTTTAGAGTGGTGAGCTAATTTCTCTCTCCACTAAACAATGATTCCCTGCTTGTGCTCTTGCTATTGCTTACAGACACTATTAACATCCCACAGGAAGTGGTGTTTGCACAGTGCTCCTTGATTAATGAATCCCCGGGGATGAACCTTCTTTACAGGGTGTTAGGTCTGTGCTGGAAAACCCTCCATAAATCATGCAGCTGGGCTACCCGTGCTGGCAGCCACGTGCCAGCATCCCTCGGCACACAGCTCTGTTTAGCACACCCATGCTGAAGGTAAGGGCACAAGAGCTGTTAGTCTGTGAAGTTGTTCCCTGTTTCATTTCTGTGTCATTCCATTTCCCCTTGGTTGGAAGGATGCTCACTCTCATTCCTCTTTCTTTCTTCCTCTTCTCTCTTCCCATTCCTCCCTCTTTCCCCTAATCATTTGGTCCCCATTGCATTCCTTACAAACAGTGAAAAATAAACCATTTACACTGAAGATTTAATTAAGCCAAACATTTGCATTTTAAACTGTACCATACAAAAATAGGATTCTCTTACTTCTATTAAAGGAATCCCAGACACCAGGTCAGTTTCAGCAGGGAAATAGAAAGATGTGGAAGGAATTGAGTCCCTTGAATAAACATGAAGTCTAATCAGCTGACTATGAATGCAGATCATAAAAATATAAACCTTTGCCACAGTCACTAGGTGGGACCAGGAGGGCTGGCTCAAGGCCTCTTCCCTTCTGAACTTTGTTCCTTGTCCAGTGGAGGAAATTCAACCCCAGCAACAGGCTTTGTGGGGCTTGGTGCTTATACAATCTGAGGTATAGGTGGGAGATCTTACCAAAAATATAAAATTACAGATACAAAACTGGATATGAATATGTGTATTTATTTAGAATGATAATAGAAAGCAGAATAAATGATAAAATGCTATATAAGCATCACAAAATGATATACAGAAAAATAACATTAATTAAGCCCAATATTATCTCCTTGGCATATTTCTATAACATTTAAAAAATATTTCCGCCCAATATTTTCTAGCTACAAATACTTCAATTGTCTTCTCAAATGACAGTTCTTCAATATTTTCTATAGAGAAAATCAAAGATTTCCTTCAATATGGTTGACCAAAAAAAAGTCACTTGTTGACCAGTTGGGAAATTTTTTTTTCAGCTTCATGAATTGGTGTTAATCATGTCAAATGCATTTTTAGGACTGTTTTTAAATTAGGGGAAAACCTCACTCTCTTTCATCTGAGACATGTAAACCTTTAGAACATTTCAAGTTTTCTTGTGCAAGGACTAATCTTAAATACTTTTTGAAATTATCAATTTATCATGCATTAACCATTTCATTGTCAAAGCGCTCAGTATATCCACATGATATGTGAATTTTGTGTTATCTTCATTCATATTGTATTTTGTAGAGAGGCATAACATATTTAACTTGATTCAATATTTTCTGTGAAAATGCGTAGTGTATAACTTAGAAGCACCAGTTTGCAGTATTGCCAGAGGTTTCTGCCTTTAACACAAGAACCCTTATATATGCCAAGTCAGGAAATCTTACCAAAATTTTAGAACATATATAGTGATTATGTCCCCAGAATTACTGAGTTTATTGTAGACAGGACATGCAGCCCCTGTTCTGATGAGGTGATGATGAGAACTAGATCCTATTCTTAGAATTTTCACATAAGATGATTGATTTGAGGAATGTTCCAGGGGACTGCTTTCTGGCTGTATACATTTCAGAATGCATTTCTCCTCCCTTGCCCATATATGCCTGTATCGGGTGGCAGAGACACATTCACATGGCTCTGGCATCTCTTGCCCTGCATCTTGTAAGCCAGCAGTGTATAGGTGTATCCCTGGAGGATATAACTGTAGCAGGACTGTAAGCAATACTGATATAACTGTACGTGGAAGAGACCTTGAACTACCTAAAAATAATCCACCAAACCCAATCAAAATGGATCCTCAATTCAACTTCCCCTTAGCTAGATCCCCAAGAAGCTCATGACCACTTGATGCCACATGACAGTCAAGGTCAGTAAGAAAGAAGAGAAATCAGGTGAGGAAGAGTGTCTTAAAGCACTTGTTAATCAACTGCAGGCAAGTTAGCTTACTTGTGCAAATTTTACAAACACATATGACCAAGTGAACAAATTTCAAGAGCCCCTCACAGGATCTTAGAAGGGCTTTTGCAAGACAAGGGTTTGCTGTGCTGTGCTTAATCACTCAGTCGTGTCCAACTCTTTGTGACCCCATGGACCGTAGCCCACCAGGCTCCTCTGTCCATGGGACTCTCCAGGCAAGAATACTGGAGTGGTTTGCCATGCCCTCCTCCAGGGGATCTTCCCAACCCAGGGATCAAACCCAGGTCTCCCACACTGCAGGTGGATTCTTTACCGTCTGAACCAGCAGGTAAGGCAGGGTCCTGAAACTTAATTACTGTGAACTTCACAGATAATCTGTTCTGCTTATGAATTACAAGATATGAGTAAACCAGCGAGTCTCCTCACCACCCACTTTTCTTGATGTGGAAAGACCTGCTCTAACATAAGTCTGCCAGCGGCTTCCTCTAGACTGCCCGTCTGGACCTGAACTTTCTCCACTGCTCTCAGCCTTCTTAGCCCAAGCACCCTGACTTCAGCTCAACACTGTTTTCCTTTCCACTCTGGTATTCCTCTAAGAATACCAGGTATAATTTTTATTGTGCTGCTTGTTTTTGTTTTCATGGGTCATCTGTGACTTTTTTTTACAGAGCAAACACCATTTTATATATGCCTGTATTCTCGTGTGTACTCTGCCTATATTAATTCTGATTCTCAGTTGGAATTTCTAAACAGCTTCCCTGGAATACTCTTCTCTGGTTTATGGCTGCATCGCTCTGCTGGCGTTTGGAAGAGCTCTTGGCTCTGATGCTACAGACCCCTGCTTTGCTGTTACCCTGTAGGGTGGTTGTCTGGTTTTGTTTCACTCTGTCTCTGATTGGATGATTGGTGCAGTGAACTCATCAGGACTCTTTCAGCTGCAAAGGGTAGACTTCCCAACTCAACACAGCTTAAACAAAATGAAGGGGAAATTTTTTGGTTCGTGTAACTGGTAGTCCAAGATTAGCTCTGATTTCAAGCACAGTTGAATCCAAGGGCAGATACAATGTGGTCTTCTTTATCTCTTCATCTCTTGCTGTACTTCTCTCTGTGTTGACTTTTTTCTCTTCTACTGTAAATGGGCAGTGATGTTCCTGGCTGCTAGCAGCTCCAGGCTTATATTATCATAGCTTATGATGTAAGAGGCAAGATATAGTTTTCTTTCATGGTATATACTGTTCAATCCCATGGAATGACTCTTATTGACTCTGCCTTGGTCATATGCCCTTCTCTTGCACTAATCATTATATACCAGATATGGGGAACCAAGTCCTGCCTCAGGACTTGGGCAACACAGTTGGCACCTACTCTTCAAATCTCATCATTGGAGTGGGGAGAGTTCCTCAAATGGACAAAGAGAAGTCCTAAGTAAATTGGACATGTATTCTTCAGTTCAGTTTAGTTCAGTCACTCAGTCATGTCCGACTCTGCGATCCCATGAATTGCCAGGCCTCCTTGTCCATCACCAACTCCCAGAGTTCACTCAAACTCATGTCCATCAAGTTGGTGATGCCATCCAGCTATCTCATCCTCTGTCGTCCCCTTCTCCTCTTGCCCCCAATCCCTCCCAGCATCAGAGTCTTTTCCAATGAGTCAACTCTTTGCATGAAGTGGCAAAAGTACTGGAGTTTCAGCTTTAGCATCATTCCTTCCAAAGAACACCCAGGACTGATCTTCTTCAGAACGGACTGGTTGGATCTCCTTGCAGTCCAAGGGACTCTCAAGAGTCTTCTCCAACACCACAGTTCAAAAGCATCAATTCTTTGGCTCTCAGCTTTCTTCACAGTCCAACTCTCACATCCATACATGACCACTGGAAAAAACCATAGCCTTGACTAGACAGACCTTAGTCGGCAAAGTTATGTCTCTGCTTTTGAATATGCTAGGTTGGTCATAACTTTCCTTCCAAGGAGTAAGCGTCTTTTAATTTCATGGCTGCAATCACCATCTGCAGTGATTTTGGAGCCCCCCAAAATAAAGTCAGCCACTGTTTCCACTGTTTCCCCATCTATTTCCCATGAAGTGATGGGACCAGATGCCATGATCTTTGTTTTCTGAATGTTGAGCTTTAAGCCAACTTTTTCCACTCTCCACTTTCACTTTCATCAAGAGGCTTTTTAGTTCCTCTTTACTTTCTGCCATAAGGGTGCACATAGGTAAAGCTGAATATTATTGACAAATGGAAATGTTTTTCAATTAAATTGACATGGCCTCTTCCTTGTTTCCCTAAAGTTGCAGTTTTATTCTTTCAGTGTGAAAGTCACTTAAGATTAGCCGGGCATATGGCATCTTTGATATCCTGTTATTCTCTTATGTTTCAACTAGGTCTGTGTTGTATATCAGTTTTCTAGGAAACAGATTCTCATATTTATGTGCAGAATGGAGAGTGGAGGAGGAAGGACTGGGCAAGGGAAACCGAACCACAACATAGTTGAAACAAGGTTTTGGGAATTTTGGAACTCAGATGGCCTTTCAGAGTTGTCCAAAGTGAGGTCAGAGAGGTCCAGACTTTGTATCCTCCTCTGAGCAGCCAGCCACAGAAGGGAGGCTGTGCCCAGAGGCTGGTCTGTGACTGAAGGTAGGACCTGGAGAGACCTCAGATGTGAGCCATCAGTATCCGGGGCTCCCAGCAGCTGGCAGAGTGAAGGGGAATGGGAGTGGTACCCTATCGCATCCACTTGAGTGGATTCTAATATTTAATTCTAATAATTCAGGCCTCTTCCTTGTTTCCCTAAAGTTGCAGTTTTATTCTTTCAGTGTGAAAGTCACTTAAGATTAGCCGGGCATATGGCATCTTTGATATCCTGTTATTCTCTTATGTTTCAACTAGGTCTGTGTTGTATATCAGTTTTCTAGGAAACAGATTCTCATATTTATGTGCAGAATGGAGAGTGGAGGAGGAAGGACTGGGCAAAGGGAAACCGAACCACAACATAGTTGAAACAAGGTTTTGGGAATTTTGGAACTCAGATGGCCTTTCAGAGTTGTCCAAAGTGAGGTCAGAGAGGTCCAGACTTTGTATCCTCCTCTGAGCAGCCAGCCACAGAAGGGAGGCTGTGCCCAGAGGCTGGTCTGTGACTGAAGGTAGGACCTGGAGAGACCTCAGATGTGAGCCATCAGTATCCGGGGCTCCCAGCAGCTGGCAGAGTGAAGGGGAATGGGAGTGGTACCCTATCGCATCCACTTGAGTGGATTCTAATATTTAATTCTAATAATTCTAATATAATTCTAATTCTAATAATTCTAATATAATTCTAATTCTAATATTTCTAATATTAATTATAATATTTAAATATTAAATGCCAAGTGTGGGACCCATATACCCTTGTACATGTTATCACTTGATATTTTTCTCTATAATCAGAATTTGAGTCATTTGCTTTAGACTATCTTTTAAACTGTTCTTTCCAATGTGAGACATTCTTTACTATTTCAAAAAGCCTGATATAAATCCAAATTCTGATGTGCTCTTTGGAATCACTATAAACATGACTTGAAGATACAGAACAGACTTATACTGAGGGCTGTGGCCATGTGGTGGAAGTGGAACCCCTGCTGCTCCGAGGAAGAGCTCACTGCCTGGTAACGCGTCTAATCTTAGGCTCTTTCAGACCAGGGACACCAAGACACTGCACTGGAGACACCATCACCTTTGCCTTTCACCTCCCGGATGTCCAGCCCCCCCAAAGCCTAGCACCCCGGTCAGAGTTGGCAGGTGTGATAAATCCTACTTAGCATCATCTGAATCAGTTTGGATAGCAGTAACAGAATGTCATAGACTGGGTGGCTTAAACAGTAAACGTTTATTTCTCACGTTCTGGAGGCTGGACATGTGAGACCAGGGCGACAACATAAGGGCCCTCTTCCTGGTTTACAGATGGCTGCTTTCTTATATCTTCACATGGAGGGAAGGGAGGGGTTGGGGGAGCAAGAGAGGGGTGAGAGAGAGCACCACTCCCAAGGGGGCTCAACCCCCATAACCTCATCAAAACCCACCCAGTTACCCCTCAAAGGTCCCATCTTCAAACACCACCACACTGGAAACTCAGGCTTCAGTGCATGAATATGGGGGACACACACATTCAGTGCATAGCAGCACCTCTGGTTTAAATCTTAGGCTATCTGTACATACAATTCATCTTTCTTAACCTCTTCAGCTACATCTCCTAGTTTTAGACCTCGTTTGCTAATTATGCCCATATTCCCACTTTTAGAATAAGAAGACTTTGAACCCACTCCCATAGGTTCAATCCCAGGATTTGCTTAATCTGCAGGCCTACATGGACATGCAGGAAGAATCACCCCTTATCTAGGGGGGGTTTCTCTATCAAAGCATCTCATTGGCCACATAACTACCCATTTGAGCTGAGCTGTAAATGGGTTTAAAGCAGAATGTACAAATGGCATCCCAATGGGTGCCAGGTGGGGTAGGAAGCTGAATTTTGTCTCAGCTTTTAAAAATTTGAACCAATATTCAAAAATCTGGAGATTTTGCCCACAATAAAAATCCAGATTTCCCTTCTCATTAAAATAACAATAGCTCAGATGATCCAGCATTGGAAGTAAGCATTTCTACATGGCAACACTTGGCTCAAAGCTGAGAATGTCACCATGGGTCCCACCACTCCACATCTGCTCCCTCCTCTCTTTGGGTGGCCTGCCTGCATTCTGTAGCTGAACCCATAGATGTCCTGCCTGCATTCTGTAGCTGATACCCATAGATGTCCTGCCTGCATTCTGTAGCTGGTGCCCATAGATGTTAGCATTGGGACTTATCATCCAGTGCAAGTTACTGACAGTAAAAAAGGACCAAAGGCATGATGCAGCTGGGACTGAGGTGAAGAAGAAAATCAAACCCAGAGTTTTCCATAACCTCTCATTTCCTGATTCAGAGAAATTAGGTTCTCCTCTTTTGTTGCTTTTACAGAACAAATGACATTTCACCTGTAGAATACGTTGTTGTTTTTGGACAGAGACGATCCAGAATAAATTGATGGCAACCTCTGCAACTTCATCTGTTGCTGAGGAGGAAGCTCAGAAAAGCTTGGAAAACTATGTGGCATGTCCCTTCCTCCTGGGTCCTGGATGCTGCCAAGTGAGAGTGTAAGATACCCAATCATAGAGAAGAGTCTTTTGCTTGACACAGGAAACAACATTCCCATTTCCCCTGCCTTAAAAACTACTTCCTCCACAGAAAGGCATGCCTATGGAAACTCATGGCAGTCTCTCCCAGGTAGACATTTCCTTATTTCAAGGCTGACAGAGGATGATGAGAACACAGAAGGCAAGAAATAAAAGATTAATTACCACAGACTGATGGATGAATGGGTTTTTATGGTCAAATATGAGAATAATTACTTGGTTTACACTCAGCCCTACCAATTTTAGAAACTAAAATACCTTCATCCATATCTTCTAGTTTAAGAATGCTTTCAAATCATCTATAATGGTTTCCTGCTTTAAAAAAAAAAAAAGGCTTAAACTAAAGGAGCGTGTTTTGTTGTGGTGGGGGCGTGTCTTCTTAGCATGACTGGGAATGGAGAGGCTGATTCATTTACAGACTTCATTATTCTGAGTACTCTGCTCAGAGGTTGCTTCCATCTCGCTCCCCCACCCTCCACCCCAGGCCTTCCCTTGGCACATTACTTCCTGTAACATATACATTTTTTAATGTAGTGGGTGCATTAGTCTATTATAGCTTTCCATAGCTAGAATGGGCCAGAGTGATGATGAATGGTTTATCAAGAAAGCAGCTCAAGGGTAGGACTTCATAGATATTGCGACAGCACCTTAATCAGGAAATCCAGAGGACTGTTGGTGATGGGAGGGGAGAGGGAAGGACATTTGGATCACCAGAGAATTTCTTCCCCTGGGTCTCCTGACTCAGAAACATTAAAAAATCTAATGCAGCTTTATTCTCCATCCTCCTTTAAGCCTTAAACGTCTGCCTTTTGGGCATGGACTGTAATAGACTAGGGCTTTAGGACCAGTCTCTCTGAGAAGCAGCCGGTGTTCAAGAAGGGCCCTTGACACCATTCTAACTTAATGCTAGACACATCTGCAGCTACTTGGACAAAATTGACATTGTCTGGAGTGCAAAGCAATCACCTAGCGCAGCATTAGGGAGCATTTACTCTTGAGCCGTGCTACCAGACAGCAAATCTTGACCTTTAGGAGTTCAGAGATTAGATTTCGTTGCTGCAGGCGTTGAAGATATTGTTAGGAATTTGTTGCTATTCAAAGCAGATTTCAGGGGTTACCTATGGGTTTAATTCTTCGCATCAATCATTTTTTGGAAGGTTCTTTTAAAGCCAAGATAGCTTCAAATAAAAACTAGGATTACTTTTACATTGATTGTCAGTAGTTGGTGAGGAGCAAAGGGGGAACACTCTTGAGATGCTGTTAAAGTTTTTGTATTTGTTCCTTGGCTGGCATTCGTTCTGTGGTATTGGAGAGAAAAGGCAGGTTTCTCCAATAGGCATTTGAGGCCATTGCTGCTGGAATAGGCAGGAAATGTGAGGAAGGATTTGACTACCTTCTGGGTGTAGTTTTCTCAAGCCCTTTAACACATTCAGTGCACAGATCTCCCACAGGTTATCTCAAAGTGCATCGTTTAAAACGACCTGTTTAAGCCAACAGGAGTTAAATGGCTTATTTCGTTGAGCTAACTCATATAGCTACCTCTTCTCCTCCCCATCTGTGTGTGGGTGTGTATCTCTGTGGCACACATGGACTGTGCTCTGTGTGTGTGTACGTGCATACAGGTGGCCTGTCTTACCTGGAGGTTAGTTTCCCACTCCCTCAGCCCTCATAATGCAAGAGGTGTAGAGAAAAGATTTCTGAGGGTCTCTGGGAAAGAAGTACCATATAGCAGCTGGACTCAAGCCACATGCTTCCATTCTTTCAGATGACTTTCATCTGATTTGTATTGATTTTTATTTACCATGCAATTCCTGTTAAGCTCCTTCACTCAGCTCCCAATCCATCGTCGATTAAACACCTCAAGGAGACTTGATCTTCACAGCCTCTCTTCACCTCTCCAAATTTGCTTCTTATTTCTTAAAGAGGGAGTTTGTACTGGATAATCCTATAGCACTGGTTTTATTGCAACTAGCAGGTGATAAGGATCACTTTTTAAGGCAGAGACAATAGCAGCAAAAGAAAAAAATCTAGAGCCTAGGAAGGGAGGGGTCCAAGCATTAGGTAGGTAAAGAGCCGTCACCCTCATGGCAGGATAGTGGGGACCTGAGACATCAATGGGAATGGCATGCAGGTCAGCCTGTTCAGTTAAGAAGTCAGAATAGAGAACTTCCCTAGCAGTCCAGTGGTTAAGACTTCACCTTTTGGTGCAAGGGGTGGTGGGTGGATTCAATCCCTGGTCAGAGAGCTAAGATCCCACATGCCTCACAACAAAAAGACCAAAACAGAAGCAATATCATAACAAATTTAATAAAGATTTTTAAAATGATCCTTATCAAAAAAAAATTCTTTAAAAGAAAAAGTCAGGATAAAAGAAAAATACAGGAAATGTATCCTAAACTGTCACCATTTAAAAGCTCCATTGCTGGAAAGAGAAAGTTTTATTATCAAGATAATTCATGGATCTGTGAAGCAAGTTGTTGCTTGACTCTGCTGAAGACATGAGACTCTTTTATGGCAGGTGTGTTTCAGGTGGGCCACGCACCTTGCTGTTGACGTTCAACATTGTGTCGTTGTGGCCCTCTGCACAACATTGATAGGACAAGAAAAGGAACCCAACGCTTTCGTCCTCCATTCAAGGGAAGGATGCAGTTGCCAAGGCTTTCTCCTTACCATCTGCAGAAGATTTCAGCGTGTCAGGCATGGCACTCCATGAGGGAGACACTGCTACCCCTGCGACAGAGAAGAAAACCGAGGATCACAAGGTTAAATAACACAACCACCAAAGCACATGACTGGGATTTAGACTTGCTCAACCTCTTGCCAGGTTCTTGCTGGCACCACCAGACCAACTAGGGCATCCCACATGGATGAGTAAACTGAGGCACGTGCACTAAACGTCTTGAACAAGCTGTCAAGAATGACCTGAATCAACGTTTTGTTCTCAGTCCACTGGCCTTCTACTAAACCATGTTTTCACTGTTCTGTAGAGATTACATGTGTATTAAGGGCCATTGTGAATTCATAATTTGCCAAGTATAAATACGTGTACATAAATGTGCATTATAAAGAGTGGTTACATTTTTTATTGGAGAATAGTTGCTTTACACTGCTGAGTTAGGGTCTGCTGTACAGCAAAGTGAATCAGCCGTATGTATACATGCATCCCCTCATTTTGGATTCCCTTCCCATTTAGGCCACCACAGAGCACTGAGTTCCCTATGCTATACAGTAGGTTCTCATTAGTTATCTATTTTATACATAGTATCGGTGGTGTATACATGTCAATCCCAATCTCCCAATTCATCCCACCCATCTTTCCCATATGTTTGTGCTCTATATCTGTTTGTCTGTTTCTGCTTTGCAAATAATATCGTAAAGAGTCATTACTAATATGGAAATACATCCATATGTACTCTATAAAACATGGCTGCACATTTCTACCAGGCTTCAAAGTCAACCTGGCATAATCACTGAGTCACCTCAGGGCAAACTGTAGACAGTGGAGTTTCAGGGCATGCAGTGGGGTGGTGTACTCTCAGCTAACACTGAGGTAGGGGTTGAGTTTCTTAGAATCTATGCATTAGGATGTGGTTTATTTACAAGAAGTACAACCATGCAATTGCTAAAGAACGATTAAAAGAGGGTAATTGGGCCAAACATTATGCTCTGGACTTGAGAAGTCAGTGAGCATGCCACTTTGGACTTGCTTGAGTTTATTTATTTAAAAAAAATCTTTTCTTGTAAAGACATCTTTTTTGCAAAAAATTGAACAAATATCCATAAGCAAAAAATAAAATTCACCTGTTTCCTACCAAATAAAGATAACAAATGCAAACACACCAGGCTATGTCCTCTTCTGTGTAAACCTATATTATTTATGAAAGGATCATAATTTATATTCTATTTTGTAAGCAGCTTATTTCACTTGAAAACATTGGGACTATCTTTTCATGTCATTAAATATTCTATTGACACATCATTTTCTCTGGCTGCGTGATAGCTTATTGAATGGAAGTATCATGGCTTATGTTTAAGAACTTTCCTCGTGTTTCTGTTGAAGGTCCCTGAACAACAGCCCAATAAATGGAGATCTTTAAATACTACCCAAAACAATGTCCTCAGCCCTCTCTTCTCTTCAGCTGCTATTAAATGGTAGGTGAAAGCAACAAGCCACATCCCTTCAGGTCCTAATACCATATGGGATAACATATGAGGATGTGTAGAGAACCTTGGAAATAAGCCTTGGTCTGCAGTCAGTACTTATATACCAGTAAATCCCTAGTCATGCAATTAACAACCCTCATGGTATACAGTGTTTATGGTTCCAGAGTGCATTTAAATGTCTCCACTGGGTGCTGAATCATTGTAATCCTCCTGGCAGAAGTGAGGAGACTGAGCCCCAAGAAGCTGCAGTGAGTGACCAAACATCACCCTACCAGTGAGTTGCAAAGCCAGATTCTGAACCCAGACTTTTAGATTCTTAGTTCACTAGAAGTGTAATGTTGTGCTGCATGGAGGAAGGAAGGAGGGAAAGAAGGGAGGGAGAGAAGAGAGGGAGGAAGAAAGAAAGAAGGGAGGGAGAGAGAGGAAGAGGGAAGGAGAGAAGGGAAGTGGAGAGGAAAGCTTTTTAAAAAGACTATAAAAATGGCATCTGTGGCCCTTGCTCTGTGGGGCAGGCAAGGAGGGCAGGACGCAGCCCCATTCCCCCCTGTGCACCTATCTGCTTCTTCCCCACAAAGACAATGAGAAGCAGAGATGGCAGCTTTCTCAGGCACTGGCTTCAGACTCAGAGGTCTCAAAAGACAAAGCCATTTGTTGCTGCGCTCTTACAGTCACCGCATGATTGACCACAGGTGTTCATGGTTCTCTCCCCTCGCCTCCTGCCACGCCTCCCTGTCCCATGCTTGCCCTGTAGGCAGAGAAGGAGGAGAGCACTCACAGCAGACACCTGGCTGGGTAACACCTGAAGGGGCCGTGGGCCCGAGGAAATGGGTGGACCCGAGAACTATCTTCACCTGTCCAAGGTGCTGGCCACACAAAAGTCTCTAGTCCTGAGCTCCAAGGCCTGATAAGGTGAGACATGGTGGGTGAAAGGCAAGGGCAGTGGTGGCTACTCATCCTCAGCAAGACTTTTCTCGCAGCGGATGGCATCAGTCCCTTGGCTTCCGTGGGGAACAGACTTGGGAAGAGCACCATCTTCGGAGTTTCTCCAGGTTTATATCTCACTCTGACTCAACAGCTGTGGGCTGTGAGTCACCCAGCATGTCCAGGTCCCAGTTTCCTCGGCCATAGATCAGGGGAAATCAAGGTAAGTACCTGTTGTTACAGGGATGTGAATTCATGTAAATACAGTGTATGCATGTGCTTAAAATATCAGACATATATCAGAGATTCCCTAAAGTTGCGTCTGTGTTCCCTGCACCTGGAGGGTACGTTAGAGTGGGGATTAAAACCACATGGGTGTGCTATTAATCTTAAAGGTTTTGTCTGATCTGAGAGTCTCTGATTTTGTGAGTTGCTGAAATTGTGGGGTTTCTTTTGTTGGGGTCGGGGCACTAGGGGAGACATGGTGATAAGATAAACAGCTCCAAGGGAAAAGCCAATACTTTGAATAACAGTTTATGGAATTCTCACTGGCTTTTGAAGGGAGTGGGCTATGATTCTCTAAATGGTGACTACAGATTGGCCGAGGAGGCCTTATCAAACTCTTGGGAATCTCTTCAATATCTCCAAAAAAGCCCAGATAAATATACAGTCTAAGCACAGATTGTTTGCTGTGGAAATTCAATTCCAACACAACCTGCACACGCCAGTCCCTAAGCCCCTCCCATGTAGAAAACGGGGAGCCGCTTTGCCATGTAACTTGGTGAACTTGGTCAGTGTGAAGCGAAAGATAAAAACATAGATTTTGGTCTAGTCTCGCCGGCAGAAAATGATTTGGTTGAGAGTCAGGTATGAAGAAGCTGCAGTCCGTTTTTACGAAGCCTGTGTGCTATTCCATTCACACCCGTAGTCAGCTCACATCTCCTCAGGAGAAGCAGGTTCTTAGAACATAGTGTGTGGGCTAGCATGAGGAGAAGCCAGGGGTTTGCATCCTCTCCATGAACTCTTATCCCAGAGCAAGGGTCGGCCACCTTTGCAAAACGGTCAGCTATCAAACTATTGTTATTTGACATTAGATTTATCCTTTCATCCATTTTAGGATGAAAATTGAAATCCAATTTCAATCAGCATGTGTTTATTGAGATGCTTGGTAAGCCATGGAAATAAAATATTGATTCACAGTCCCCGCCCTTTAGGAGTTTGGAGTCTCGTTATGTTTAATTGGTTCATAGTGCTGTTCAGTTCAGTTGCTCAGTTATGTCCAACTCTTTGCGACCCCATGGACTGCAGCACTCCAGGCCTCTCTGTCCATCACCAACTCCCGGAGCTTGCTCAAACTCAAGTCCATTGAGTCGGTGATGCCATCCATCCAACCATCTCGTCCTCTGTTGTCCCCCTCTCCTCCTGCCTTCAATCTTTCCCAGCATCAGGGTCTTTTTCAATGAGACGGTTCTTTGCATCAGGTGGCCAAAGTATTGGAGTTTTGGCTTCAGCATCAGTCCTTCCAATGAATATTCAGGACAGATTTCCTTTAGGATGGACTGGTTTAATCTCCTTGCTGCCCAAGGGACTTTCAAGAGTCTTCTCAACACCATAATTCAAAAGCATCAATTCTTCAGTGCTCAAGCTTTTTCTTTCTCATATCCATACATGACTACTGGAAAAACCATAGCCTTGACTAGACAGAGCTTTGTTGGCAAAGTAAAGTCTCTGCTTGTTAATATGCTAGGTTGGTCATAACTTTCCCTTCCAAGGAGTAAGTGTCTTTTAATTTCATGGCTGCAGTCACCATCTGCAGTGATTTTGGAGCCCCCAAAAATAAAGTCAGCCACTGTTTCCCCATCTATTTGCCATAAGTAATGGGACCAGGTGCCATGATCTTAGTTTTCTGAATGTTGAGTTTTAAGCCAACTTTTTCACTCTCCTCCAACTTTTTCACTTTCATCAAGAGGCTCTTTAGTTCTTCACTTTCTGCCATAAGTGTGGTGTCATCTGCATATCTGAGGTTATTGGTATTTCTCCTGGCAATCTTGATTTCAAATTGTGCTTCATCCAGCCCAGCATTTCTCATGATGTACTCTGCATATAAGTTAAATAAGCAGGGTGACAATATACAGCCTTGACGTACTCATTTCCCAATTTGGAACCAGTCTGTAGTGCTATATAGGGCTACTGTATCCTTCTATTTCCCTACCTGTTCATTCTTTTAATTTTTGAGAGTTTGATATTGAAACTCCAACTAAAAATCTTAAAAATAATTATATAGTGGAACTATATGTAACTTTGTTCTGTATTTCCCGCGTCTATAAATGTGTTGTCATATTTTTATAATTTAAAAACAACAACAACAAAAAAGAGTTGCCCTGAAACTCAGGGTCATAGGATATGGTCTGCCCAGCCATGGTGGGCTGTCACAACATTGTCACCAGGCTGAGGGGAAAGTCTGGCTCTCCTGGCCATGGTGTTGTAACATCCTGGATCTCTGCTGACCCCGGGTCCCTCTGCAGAAGCAGGAGGGTGGGATTGCACACTTATTGCCTCAGAGGGAGAGAAGAACAGGTGTAAATCCTTTGCAAGTCTTCATAAACTTCTACAAGGTAGTTCTGAAAAAACAAGCTCAGTAAATGACACAGAACCTATGAATGAATTAGACTTGCACTGTTCCTTTCTCCATTTCCTGTGTTTGTGTGGAAGCTTTTAAGGTTATACTTTCCAGCCTTTATCCTTAGTTAAAACAATTTGGTTTCCTTCTTCCTCTCCCCACTCTATCCTGAATAGTATTTTCCATTTAAAATTTCCATTTTTATCCTGTAATCTTTCAGTATCTTACTCTCATCTAAGCTCAGTAGTGTCAGTACAAAAAATCCAGTCTAACCCCAAGCTTGGTCTTCAACTTCAGGGTCTCACTTGGCAAAGACTGTCACAGTCTTGGGATAAGACATGGAAAAAGAAGGAAAGAGTGCAGTGTGATGACCACAATAGCCGCAACCCAGGTCCCTATTCCAGAAATCCTGAGAGTCTGACTAAACAAGATTTTTCTGAAGTTTTGTAGAAAACTCCCTGGCCAGCAAAACCAAGCCTGAACTGACATGAAATCTATTTATAGTTTTGTATTTATCCTACTTAGTATGAATATTCATACAGTTCATTAAAAAAATATTAATGTGTTTAATTATGAGATGCTTCTGCATACCCTGTTGGGGTGTTATGTAATTTATGGAAAATGCCTCATATTAATTTTCTAAAATTAAAAAATTCTGAATTCTTAAATACATTGGTCTCATGGATTTCTTTTAAAGTTGTGGAACTATATATTTTTTCCAGTTTTTATGATCTTTATCTTTCATAGAGACAATTTTTCTGTAATTTTCTTGAAAGGACAAAGCAGAAGCTTTTATAAAACTCCTTTTACTTTTGAACCACATATACTTTCTCCCACAACCCCAAGTTAGCTTTTATTTCATGTGTACTATGCTTAGCACCTTGGGTTTTTTAATTTTAAAAATGTTCCTGTGTATTTTCATATATATATATATTTAGCAGCTTTATTGCGGAGAAGGCAATGGCACCCCACTCCAGTACTCTTGCCTGGAAAATCTCATGGATGGAGGAGCCTGGTAGGCTGCAGTCCTGGGGTCACTAAGAGTCAGACATGACTGAGTGACTTCACTTTCTCTTTTCACTTTCATGCATTGGAGAAGGAATTGGCAACCCACTCCAGTGTTCTTGCCTGGAGAATCCCAGGGACAGGGGAGCCTGGTGGGCTGCCGTCTCTGGGGTCGCACAGAGTCGGACACGACTAAAGTGACTTAGCAGCAGCAGCAGCAGCAGCAGCTTTATTGAGGCGTGATTTACAGATCATGGCATTCACTTGTTTTGAGTCTGCAGCTCACTGACTTCTAGTAAATTACAGATTGTGTGACCATCATCACAATCTAACTGTAAACCATTTCTACCACCCCCCAAAGAAGTCTCTTGTCCATTTGTCATCAATCCCCTTTACAACCCCAGAGATAATCATGAATCTACTCTGTTTCCATTTTTGAGACCACACTACATGGTAGCCACGGTGCACACAGTCTTCCTGGGGAAACCGAGGCTTGAATAACTAGTAAAGGACTAAGCTGGAATTTGATGCAGGTCCTCCTGACTCCAGAGTTCATGAGCTTTCCAAGATCAGTTAGGTGAGGTCAAGAGTGGCCTCTCACTGGACAGGATCAAAGATGATGGTAGTCCAGGCATGGATGTTGGAGAGAGAGAGAGAGAGAGAGAGAGAGAGAGAGAGAGAGAGAGGAGTGACCCCAGGGGGTCATGAACTGGATGACCTTTCAGCTCCTGAGACTTCTGTGTCTCCAAAAGTCTGAAAATCCATAAAATGCCTCCAACTAAGCCAGGGACTTACTTTAATGAATAGATAAGAATGATGTGTCATGAACAGACTAATTGCATATAAAAGGAACGCTTCTGAAGTGCGCAGTGTGTTCCCTTAAGCACTTTAAACGCCCCCCAGAGATGATGTTTGCAGCCACAATTTGCATTATCAATGAAGAGGCAGTTTGCCGAGCAAAGGGGAGCATCTGCTTTGCTCTCATTCAAATCAGCATACATTCCAACATATTGATGTCCAAATTAATGAAAACTTGGATAGATTTATCTCACAGCTTTTTAAATTTGAAGTTGATACTTCTGATGTAAGTGTTCTGGTGTGCTGGTATCACAGCTACATAAGAGTGGCTAATAGGATGAAATACCCTGTACTATTATTGAGGAAACATCTATTATGTGTTTTATGATTATTGTTACTAGCTTCCTCTCTGTCCATTAAGAGAAATCAAAGTGCGCCAAGTCGGCTCCACCCTCCTCTTGGGGGGTGGTACCCCTTTCTGTTACACAGACTCTTACTTGCTCCTCACATCCTCCCCAAATTTTAGGGAACATGTCTTCTTTCTGTATCCTCAGTCCAAGCAAAACTCAGGCCTAGTAAGACTTAGGATCCAGCATTTATCCCTTGGTGTGGTATTTAGGTCACTAAAATCCCCAAATAGAGATTCCAGGTTCCAGGGGTTTTAAACCCTGTGACAGTTTTGGAGTAGAAAATAATTTGATCCCTGATAAAGATAGTTCAGGCCACAGATAAGAGTTTTGGAACTCCCTGGGTGATTCTGAAACTTTATTACTTATTGTTAAAAGATAAACTGAAGCATATTTAAAATTTTCAAGAATTTATTTGGGTAAAAATCAATTTGAATTGGGCAGTATCCAATCTAACAGATAGACTTTTATAGGCAGAAGAGAGCAGGAACAAGGAAGTTATACTAAGCAAAAAAAATAGGTTGATTATTGCAAAGTCACCTTCCTTTAGGGAATGGCAGGGGTCTGTAGATTGCCTAACAAGTGTTGATCAGGTGATTCCTGATTGACTCATTTAAGACATTTCTGGGAGAACTGAAACTATATTCATTTTTGGTTTGGTGACATGGGGCTTAACATAAGAACTCCATTTGGGGCCTATTATCTTGTTTTTGACAGTCTCCCTTTTGATCAGACTCTCAGCCTAAATGAAGAGATGTGATTGAAATGTAAGGCATTAGTGCTATTCCCAGCTTCTGCTCTAAATGTCTTGGTGTTTCTGCTGATGCTTTGTGTGATATTCACAGATCACGGTGTCAGGTTTAGTTCTCTAAATTAGTCATTCTCTTCATTCCTTTTCTGACATTCTAGTCTTAGGGAGATCCTTTGTTTGGTGGTTAGCACCCGTGAAGATGCACTTGAAGGTTTTGAGAGAATACAGCACAGCAGGGAGAGGACTATGATTATTATAAGCAGGGTAATTCCCATTGTCTAGAGTGCACTTTCCACTCTCCTCTTTCACTTTCAACAAGAGGCTTTTTAGCTCCTCCTCACTTTCTGCCATAAGGGTGGTGTCATCTGCATATCAGATTATTGATATTTCTCCCAGCAATCTTGATTCCAGCTTGTGTTTCTTCCAGTCCAGCATTTCTCATGATGTACTCTGCATATAAGTTAAATAAGCAGGGTGACAATATACAGCCTTGACGTACTCCTTTTCCTATTTGGAACCAGTCTGTTGTTCCATGTCCAGTTCTAACTGTTGCTTCCTGACCTGCATAAAGATTTCTCAAGAGGCAGGTCAAGTGGTCTGGTATTCCCATCTCTTTCAGAATTTTCCACAGTTTACTGTGATCCACACAGTCAAAGGCTTTGGCATAGTCAATAAAGCAGAAATAGATGTTTTTCTGGAACTCTCTTGCTTTTTCCATGATCCAGCGGATGTTGGCAATTTGATCTCTGGTTCCTCTGCCTTTTCTAAAACCAGCTTGAACATCAGGGAGTTCACGGTTCACATATTGCTGAAGTCTGGCTTGGAGAATTATGTTTTTCTGGAACTCTCTTGCTTTTTCCATGATCCAGTGGATGTTGGCAATTTGATCTCTGGTTCCTCTGCCTTTTCTAAAACCAGCTTGAACATCTGGAAGTTCACGGTTCACATATTGCTGAAGTCTGGCTTGGAGAATTTTGAGCATTACTTTACTAGCATGTGAGATGAATGCAATTGTGTGGCAGTTTGAGCATTCTTTGACATTGCCTTTCTTTGGGATTGGAATGAAAACTGACCTTTTCCAGTCCCATGGCCACTGCTGAGTTTTCCAAATTTGCTGGCATATTGAGTGCAGCACTTTCACAGCATCATCTTTCAGGATTTGAAATAGCTCAACTGGAATTCCATCACCTCCACTAGCTTTGTTCGTAGGGATGCTTCCTAAGGCCCACTGGCCTTCGCATTCCAGGGTGTCTGGCTTCTGCTCGTTGCCCAGTTCCGGATCTGCTTCTGCGTCTGTGGGTGTTGGTGGCAGCAGCAATTCCGCTTCTTGGTGACAGATTGTGTCCTGGCCCGGCTGGATGCTGTGGTAACACGTGTGCTCCACCTCGTTCCACGTCTGACTGTGATTCTGTGGACTGTGGCCCACCAGGCTCTTCTGTCCATGGAACTTTCCAGGCAAGAATTCCGGGCCAGGCTGCCACTCCCTCCTCCGGGAGCCTCCCGTCCCGGGATCAGGCCTGCGTGTTGTGTGGCTCCTGCTCTGGCAGCTGGGTCTTCGCCACTGAGCCACTCGGGAAGCCCCATACTGAACACCGGGCAGCTTAAACGGTAAAAATGTGTTTCTCACCGTTCTGGGAGCTGGGAAGGCCGATGCCCGGGTGCTAGCAGGTCCTGAGTCAGTGAGGACCTGCTGCTTGGCTCACAGTGGGCAGTCTTCTCATGGAGGAAAGGGCAAGTCACGGGGCTCTTTTGCAAGGGCACAGATCTCACTGACGAGGCGTCACGGTCGTGACCTCATCATCCGCCACAGACTTCAGCTCTCCACACCACGCCCTGGCAATGAGGCTTCAGTGTTCGGCTCTGAAAGGACACATTCGGTTCACAGGACCTACACGCCAGCTCATAGTATCTAACTGCTCGCCACCTGCCATCACACCCGCTCCCCCCCCCCCTGACGTTTCGGTATCCACTCTTACCGCTCCCTGGACTTTGGTTCCTTTCTTCCTTCATCTTACTTTATACGCAAGGAATTTCTGTTCATCCATCAGGACACAGGCCAGTGTCTCCTCTTCAGTGAACTCTTTGCCGGCTCTCTCAGAATTAGCTCATCTACGTTCTCGTGAAGCACACAGCAACTAGTTCTGAAATAGCATTCGATAGACTGGCTTGTGAGCCATTTGTATCTGGGCCTATCTGTAGTTCCGAGCACCACATTTGACTATGCTTGATCTCGAGTCCAGTTCATCTAGTAAGTGATGAGTAAATCATTATAAACCTGAACATATGACTGTTGAGTAGATAACTTAAATTATCTTAGAAAGTGAAAGTGTTAGTCCCTCAGTCGTGTCCTACTTCTTTGTGGCCCAATGCACTTGTAGCTCCTCTGCCCATGGGATTCTCCAGGCAGAATATTGGAGTGGGTAGCCATTCCCTTCTCCAGGGGATCTTCCTGACCCGGGGATCGAACTCTGGTCTCCTACGTCACAGGCAGATTCTTTACCGTCTGAGCCAAATCCTAAGTATGGGAAGACTAATTCAGACAATCTCAATAAACTCCCCTCTTCAATAGATGAGACAATAGAGGCTGAAGATTTGTCCATAAAAGAAAAAAAAAAAACAGTGAGTTGGGACTTCCTTGGTGGTGCAGTGGTTAAGCTTCACTTCAGGAGGCATGTGTTCTGTCCCTGGTTGGGGAATTAAGACCCCATATATGCCATGTGGCATGGCCAAAATACAAATTTAGAAAAAGTAAATATAACTAAACAAAAGTAATGAGTTGATGGTAAAAGCAGTCCTGGGTTTGTTTTCTGATTCCTTCTGTAGATGTTACTTCCTTTCTACTATCTTAAGGCAGAGAGGAAAAATAATTTGGGACTACAAGAAGAAAATAATGTCAAAGATGATTCTGTTCTATTGTTTCCCTCACCCTTTGGTTTTATAGATTGTGTTTTTCTTGCCTTCGGATGCTACTCAAGGGAGTGAACTCTCTGTTCCTGACGAAAATGCTGTCATACAGTTTGAGCTACAAGAAGAGTCTACCAGTGTTGATTCAGTGACAAACATAAAGCCTGTTTTCTTTGGAGGCTATTCATTCTTCAAGTTAAGAGTCACAAAAAATCAGTTTGCCTTCCATCATGCTGACAGGAGAGGCAGTAATAGTTTCAGCACATCTTCTCTGTTTTTGGAAGATGAACGGCAGAAATATGTCCCTCAAGCTTTAAGCCTTTATGAGGAAGAAGTGGAGGCGAAACATTCACCTCCCGTTTTAGAGAAAAAGTCCTCAGAAATCATGATGAATACTGAACCACTGAAAGATGAAGACCTACAAGCTGCTATCACACAGTCCCCAGAAAAGAAAACTCCATCGTTGCAGGACCAAGCCTCAAAACTCCAGCTTTTCCCATCTTATTCTGTAAAAAGTGTCCATATTTACCACCCCAAGACTTGCCATCACAAGCTTCGAGAGCCGAGACGTCGCCAGAACAAGACTTGCTATCTGAAGTGTCAACATCTCACATCACAGAGTCTCATGGAATTACATCCCAAGAGAAGCAATACCAGGGCATTCCACTGCAAAATACACAATCCCATGACAGGCTGTCTGACTACCTACCATCCCCAGACATGCCTGCTCCAGAGCCCCCTTTCCAAAGACAAGCCCTGCCATTACAAGCCATTCCGCTTGGAGCCATGTCCTTACTTTCTGTGAAGTCCTCTACTACGCAACACCTAGATCGGCGGTCTCTGGAGTTTCAGCTACACAATGTCCAATCCCAACAACAGAGAGCTGTGCATTTATCATATCAAGACATTAAATCGGAGGTCATGTTAATGACCGAAGATTGGAAACCTGAGGAGGAACTTCAGAGCAGGAGGCCCTCAAAGCAGCATTCCCAGCTGCAGCAAAGCAGAGGCTGTCCGTGTGCAAAACAGAAAGCCCCTGCCATGGACATTCAAGACCAGTCGCCCCCAAGGAGGAAATCCTTAGACAAGCACATCAGAAGCTGGCTCTCGCCAAAAAAGCAGTACATAGACAAAGAAATCCAAGTAAGTCAAACCATACTGCAGCTCCCAGACCAGCAAGCTGAGAGCCTGCGGATCCAAGAGGAGAACCCCCCGAGGCAGCTATACCAGGATATGCAAATCCAGGAGTACCATAACTGGCAGTCTCCAGACAGGAAAGTCCAAACCTGGCAATCTTTAGGCCAACAATCCCAAGAGTGGAGAACTCAAGACTGGAAAAGCAAAGAATGGGAAAAACAAGAATGGCAACTTGAAATGCAGCATTCCCAAAACTGGGACTTCGAGACCTGGAAAAGCCAAGATCTACAAGTGAAAGAATCCCGAAAGCAGAGATCTCTGTTCCAAGAAACCCAGACTCTGCATGCCACTCTTCCACCTGACCTGGATGAGCAGCCCCAAGATGTTCTACGAGACAGTCAGCACCAAGTAAAGACCAACAAGACCCTCAGCCTGCAGGAGTCCAGAAAGAAGCTATGGAAACTGATGCTGTGCCAACAAGGGACATCAAATCAGAGGACATGAGTTGTGGGAAAAGCCAGACTCCAAGTGACTTGCAATCAGAAGACGCGAAGTCAGATTTTAACTGTTTCTCCTACCAAAGCTCAGTACAAGAACTTCAATCCACAGGAAGTCAAAAGCAAGATATGGAAACAGATGCTGTGCCAACAAGGGACATCAAATCAGACGACACGAGCTGTGGAAAAAGCCAAAGCCCAACAGACCTGCAATCAGAAGACATAAAACCAGATTCTAACTGTTCTTCCTACCAAAGCTCAGTACAAGACACATATCACGCCTATATGTCCAATAAAAATTCAGAACAAGATGTGAAGCAAGACACATCAACTTGCTCCTCTGTATGCAGAGAGGACCAGTCTCTAGCTTCTGCCTCCTGTGACCCCAAAGAAAGACAGCAGTCTGAAGACTCGAGCTAACATGCAGATTCTCCCACACACTTCATGACTCCTGATTTTGGAACCAAATTAGGGAAAAGCAATCTGCAACCTCTTTTTGCAGGTGTGGTTACTGCCTTCTTTACTCACCAGAAAACAACGGGCAAGCAAAACACTCAAAGGACGTGTCCTTAATTATAATAAAATGACAACAAATATTAATACTATATCAGAACTTTCTGGGGGTGAAGAAATAACTCACATTTAAACTCTGTTATCAAGGTTAGTGTCTCAGTTTATGATCACTAATTCTTTTTACAGCTTAGTATTTAATGGACTTACTCTTCCACGGTGCTAACACGTTTTGCCTTCACTTTTGTGTATTACAGAAGCTCAGTAAGTTACCCAGAAAGAAGTCTACGTGGCTCTCTAAGGGCTCAAGGACCGAAAGAGTTGGCAAGGAATAAAAGTCAATCCCACCATGACCCTGTTTTGCTGTTTCCAATCACCCAACTTACTCCCCGCTCCAAATCTAAATATATGTTGAGGATACGGATTTGTTCCATTAGTAAGGTAGGATGTGGCAGTGAGTACAGAACATGGTGAAGAGGGGGAGAGGATAAAACACGCCTAGAGACAGGGAAGTAGGAGCAGGGAAGGGAAGAGACGCAGCAGCCACTGTAGAAATTATGACAGACTCATGAGTCGCTCGAAGCTCTACTGCCCAGCATACGCCTCTGCTCGCCGCTGCTAATTTCATACACTCACGACATACAATGTCACCCTCAGTGGGCAAAGGAAACTGTGATCACAAGCCATCAGTTGCCCTCCATCCTCCACGCCTGGTTACATTTGCAATCTTCTTTCCCCTTGAACTGTGTTTGATACGTGTGGGGTTATTCACCAGCCTTTTCCCCACTAATATTTACCACCCTTGTTGATGTCTGCATTTTTCACCCTTTTTCTATTTCAAGAAGTTTAAAATAGTATTTCAGGAAAATCTCTTCAAGTTCCTTCTTTTTTGAAATCACGGACACTCTCCTAGTTCTCGCATTTTCTTATGAATACCCCAAGATTGCACTATACCTATGTCTTTACAGGATTCTGCACAAAGGATCCTTCTGGTAGGGATTTGGTAAATTATGTTTAAAAACATAAACATGAGCTTGGAGCCTTCACCTAGAGGCGAGTGAAATTACATGCAGTAGGGGAGTGATACACAGAGCTGGAGAGACTGGCTGGGTGCTTTTTTTTGGCTGGGAATACTAATTTTTTTTTTCGGTCCATTAATAAATAGATCCGCAGGGGGGTAAAAAACCTTTTAGACACAGCGTAATAAAAATTGAACATTAACATTCTTCTTCAATTTTGTGTAAGCTCTGTAGTAGAGAAAAATATATGAACTTCAAACAGCTGCAAAAATAGTGTCTTAGGGAGAGTCTTAGAGTTGGACTTAGCAGCAGGGAGAAAACAGAGTTTCTACATCAATACAAAAAAAAAAAAAAAACCTGGCATTTTTCTAATTCAACCCAGTCCTTGGGCAGGTGGAGGGTGGAGAGTTGCCACTGGCCACCCAGAAAATGCCAGCCCTTCCTCTCCCTGCCGACCCACTGGGGGCTGGGCAGGCTGGACTGCTGCTGAAGAATCTTAGGGTAAAAGCAAGGTGAAAAAACCACTCGGGAAAAGGCGTGCTTCCCCCTCTGCCAGCTGCTGGAGCGGCCAAGTGCCCCCCTGGCTTCCCCTTTCTGCGATGCTGACACCAGGCCATCAGCGGATCTGCGTGTAGAGCTCACAGAACCGCTGTGTGTGGGAGGCGGTAAAGGAGTGTCACTGTGTGTGGCAGCTGTTGACAGAGACCAGCTGCGAAAGGAGGCAGGGACAGAGCGTTTGTGATTTACCTAAAGGCATCCAAGGGTTTTCTTACCACCTTATTTTAAACATAATATGTTTCTCCTAGAATCGTTACTGGTTTTTTTGGGGGGGGGGATGGTAATACTGGGAAGACTCGATCTTCTGATGCTACTGCCGTATACCCAGAGTTGCCAAGAAACCTCGGGAGAAACGAGCTGGCTGTTCGAAGTGCCCTCTAGTTTGCTAGACTGAACATCCCAGGGCTGGGAGGCGAGAAGGCGGCCCTCACCGGTGGAGCGCTGATGAGGGGATGCTCCCACTGCCAGGCTCGACCCCAAATGGCCTGCACTGTTCTCACAATCTCTTCTCCCTTGTCCTGGTCAGATGGAGAGAACCCAGGGCCCAGAACAGGCTGAGCTCCGTAGAGAACTGAGCGTTGTCTGTAAACAGCTGCACAGATTAAAACCATTGCTAAACGTTCAGCTGGAGTGTGGTCTAAGAGGGAAACCCTTTATGGTTCTAGGCTGAGGAAAGGCGGAATTTCTTGTCACAGAAGTTATTCTGAATGAGAGTTGCTAAGGCAACAGCAACAAGAAAACCAACATGCTTCAAATCTTGCTCAAAATGGAAACGCTCTAACTGCCACCCCCTGTGTTAGCATCCCCTGGAGAAGGGAGAGGCTGCCCTGTCTAGAATTCTTGGGCTTCCTTGGTAGCTCAGATGGTAAAGAATCTGCCTGCAATGCAGGAACCTGGGTTCCATCCCTGGGTTGGGAAGACTCCCTGGAGGAGGGCATGGCAACCCACTCCAGTCTTCCTACCTGGAGAATCCCCAAGGACAGAGATGCTTGGCAGAAAGAGTCAGACGTGACTGAGGGACTAAGCAAAGCACAGCGCGTGTAACAAGTTACCACAAACACAGCTGATGAAACAACGCAAACTTACTCTTTCTGAGTTCCACTGGTCAGAAGTCAGGTCATGTTACTTCCTCCAACACTTGGGCCACCTGGTGCAAAGCGCCGCTTCATTAGAGAAGACTCCTAACGGGAAGATCGAAGGCGGGAGGAGAAGGCAGAAGCAGAGGGTCAGATCAGAGCACCGTCGACTCGATCGGTATGAATCTGAGCAAACTGGCAGACAGAGAAGGACGGAGGAGCCTGGCGTGCTGCTGTCCACGGCGCAGCAGAGGCGGACACAGCCTAGCGACCGAAGGACAGCAGCACAGACCACTTGCTCAGGGTCCCCGGCAGCAAAAACCAGAGCGCCGGGCAGATCTGTGGTTCTGGGGCTTGGGGTTTTCTTCCAAGCTCGTGTATCATTGGAGGAAACCAGTGACTCGCAGCTGTGGGTATGAGTCCCTGTGTCCTTGCTGTCTGTCCACCAGGGGCCACTCTCTGCTCCTAAAAACCACTTGAGTTTCTTCCCATGTGGTTCCTTCCGCCTTCAAGCCAGTCGTGGTTTGTCAAGTCCTTCTCAAATTTCTACTTCTGCTTTTAAGATGTCCTGTGATCACACTGAACCCGTTCAGATAACCCAGGACAATCTCCCTGTTGTAAAGTAAGCTCAGTAACTGTCTGTGAAGTTCCGTCTGTCACTTAAGGTAACACATTCATGGGTGTGGTATTTTATTGTATTCATAGTCCTGGAAATTAGGCCGTGGGATTTTCTTGGGGGCCATAATTCTATCACACCCTTGGTGGGTGATAAGGGGAGAAGGAAAATGATTCAGTATATTTTGATGTAAGATTTCCTCCTCTAATACATTAACTTGCTTGTCACAGTAGAAGTACTCCTTTTTCTTCTTTATGGTTTCAATAATCACAGTTATTTATTTACATGGTTTAAAAAATCAGCTAGCCACACAAAATTATCTTGAGTCACAAACAGGCCCATTTGTAACTCAAAATACTTCGAATTCAGCCTGAACCAGAAAAATATCATGTTCTATGAATACTTTGACATAAAAAAGGGGACAAACACTGGTCTTCTCACAATGGAAGATCAAGATTTAACTTTTTTCCAAATCCCAACCAACACGTACACGAACTCTCCATCCCCTGGGCTCTCTAAAAAGCTCGCAGTTTTGGTCAGAGAGACATACTGTTTACATCTTTATGACAATATATGCCATCAGAGCTGAACTATTAACTATTTTTTAAATTTGAACAGTGATTTTTTTCTCCTAGAATTATAGTTTTTCTTTTTCTTCTTGCTTTTCAACCCAAAACTCTCCACTAGTTTTTCTAAGCCCTCTTAACACAATGATTCATATTACGAATTGTATCAGTTTCATCATTTTGAAGGCGTTTCTACTGGAGATGTTCGGGCTGCTCACTCCCCATCACTGGTGCCCAGCTGTCATCTCGGGATTGCTTTGTCATCATCTCGGGATTTTCCCCATGACCCTCTTTCACTTCATGTCTCATTTATTTCTCTCTCTTGCTGTCCTCCTTTGTTAAGAAAGCAAAACCAAGAAACAAAATCACATATTCCAGTAACTTTTCCCCCCTTTCTCCATATATAACATATTTATTGATTTTCCTGTATGACAAAATTTTTTTCTGGATGACTCTGTAACACAGAAACAAAAATGAATAGACACACATACTTTACTACATTTCATATTTCAGTACGGATTTTTTTACCATTCAAGCTCTGTAAAGTTTTTCTTTTTTTTTTTACATTTTAAAGTAATTATGCTGCTGCTGCTGCTAAGTCGCTTCAGTCGTGTCCGGTTCTGTGCGACCCCATAGACGGCAGCCCACCAGGCTCCCCCGTCCCTGGGATTCTCCAGCAAGAACACTGCAGTGGGTTGCCATTTCCTTCTCCAATGCAGGAAAGTGAAAAGTGAAAGTGAAGTAATTATAGACTCATTCAAAATTCTTTGAAGGTGCAAAGATAAGAGTGTGACACGCCCCTTACGTGTATCGTCTAACTGGCTGCGTCTTAGGTGGATGAGACGAAAGACCAAACCCAGGACGCTGACACTGGCACACTGCAGTTGCTTGAACTGTTCAGCTTTTGCCGTCTTTTATCCTGCATTCATCTGTGTGTGTGAGAGTGTTGAGTTGTATTTCAGTTCAGTTCAGTTGCTCAGTCATGTCTGACTCTTTGGGACCCCATGAATCACAGCACACCAGGCCTCCTTGTCCATCACCAACTCCCAGGGCTTGCTCAAACTCACGTCCATCATGTAAGTGATGCCATCCAGCCATCTCATCCTCTGTTGTCCCCTTCTCCTCCTCCCTTCAATACCTCCCAGCATCAGGGGCTTTTCCAATGCGTCAACTCTTCACATCAGGTGGGCAAAGTACTGGAGTTTCACCTTTAGCATCATTCCTTCCAATGAACACCCAGGACTGATCTCCTTTAGGATGGACTGGTTGGATCTCCTTGCAGTCCAAGGGACTCTCAAGAGTCTTCTCCAATACAACAGTTCAATAGCATCAATTCTTCTGTGCTCAGCTTTCTTTATAGTCCAATTCTCACATCCATACATGACTACTGGAAAAACCATAGCTTTCACTATATGGACCTTTGTTGGCAAAGTAATGTCTCTGCTTTTTAATATATTATCTAGGTTGGTCATAGCTTTTCTTCCAAGGAGCAAGTGTCTTTTAATTTCATGGTGCTGTCATCATCTGCAGTGATTTTGGAGCCCAAGAAAATAAAGTCTCTCACTGTTTCCATTATTTCTCATCTATTTGCCACAAAGTTATGGGACTGGATGCCATGACCTTAGTTTTCTGAATGCTGAATTTTAAGCCATTTATTTTCTTTCATCTTCACCAAGAGGCTCTTCAGTTCCTCTTCGCTTCTGCCATTAGCATGGTGTCATCTGCATATCTGAGGTTATTGTATTTCTCCCAGCAATCTTGATTCAGCTTGTGCTTCATTCAGCCTGGCATTTCCCCTGATGTACTCTGCATATAGGTTAAATAAGCAGGGTGACAATATACAGCCTTGAAGTACTCCTTTCCCAATTTTCAGCCAGTCTGTTCTTCTATGTCTGGTTCTAACTGTTGCTTCTTGACCTGGATACAGTGTTCTCAGGAGGCAGGTCAGGTGGTCTGGTATTCCCATCTCTTGAAGAATTTTCCACAGTTTGTTGTGATCCACAGAGTCAAAGTCTGTATAGCATAGTCAATGAAGATGAGGTAGATGTTTTTCTGGAATTCTCTTGATTTTTCTATGATCCAACATTTGTTGGCAATCTGATCTCTGGTTCCTTTGCCCCTTTTAAACCCAGCTTGTGCCTCTGGAAATTTTTGATTTATGTACTGTTGAAGCCTCGCTTGCAGGATTTTGAGCATTACCTTGCTAGTGGGTGAAATGAGTACAACTGTGTGGGAGTTCGAGCATTCTTTGGTATTGTCCTTCCTTGGGATTGGAATGAAAACTGGCCTTTTCCAGCCCTGTGGCCACTGCTGAGTTTTCCAAATTTGCTGGCATATTGAGTGCAGCACTTTCACAGCATCATCTTTCAGGATTTGAAGTAGCTCAGCTGGAATTTCCTCGCCTCTCTAGCTCTGTTCATAGCTCCTTCTCTGTAACTGCTAGGTAGCATCCTATGGGTGGTGGTATGGTTGCGCCAGATCTTGTTTAACCGTTCATCTTCTGAAGGACATTCGGGTTGTTTACTATAGTTTTCTCTTGGCCTTGGAATGCGGAACGAAGCAGGGCAAAGACTATTAGAGTTTTGTCAAGAAAATGCACTGGTCATAGCAAACACCTTCTTCCAACAACACAAGAGAAGTCGCTACACATGGACATCACCAGATGGTCAACACCAAAATCAGATTGATTATATTTTTTGCAGCCAAAGATGGAGAAGCTCTATACAGTCAGCCAAAACTAGACCAGGAGCTGACTGTGGCTCAGATCATGAGCTCCTGATTGCCAAATTCAGACTTAAATTGAAGAAAGTAGGGAAAACCGCTAGACCATTCAGGTATGACCTAAATCAAATCCCTTATGATTATACAGTGGAAGTGAGAAATAGATTTAAGGGCCTAGATCTGATAGACAGAGTGCCTGATGAACTATGGAATGAGGTTTGTGACATTGTACAGGAGACAGGGATCAAGACCATCCCCATGGCAAAGAAATGCAAAAAAACAAAATGACTGTCTGGGGAGGCCTTACAAATAGCTGTGAAAAGAAGAGAAGCAAAAAGCAAAGGAGAAAAGGAGAGATATAAGCATCTGAATGCAGAGTTCCAAAGAATAGCAAGGAGAGATAAGAAAGCCTTCTTCAGCGATCAGTGCAAAGAAATAGAAGAAAACAACAGAATGGGAAAAACTGGAGATCTCTTCAAGAAAATCAGAGATGCCAAGGGAACATTTCATGAAAAGATGGGCTTGAT
>SJXQ01010008.1:62860-77978 GCA_006408695.1 Aepyceros melampus | reverse complement strand
ATTTTGGAATTTCTTTGGAAGGAATGATGCTAAAGCTGAAGCTCTAGTACTTTGGCCACCTCATGCGAAGAGTTGACTCATTGGAAAAGACTCTGATGCTGGGAGGGATTGGGGGCAGGAGGAGAAGGGGACGACCGAGGATGAGATGCTGGATGGTGTCACTGACTCCATGGGCGTGAGTCTGAGTGAACTCCAGAAGTTGGTGATGGACAGGGAGGCCTGGTGTGCTTCGATTCATGGGGTCGCAAAGAGTCGGACATGACTGAGCGACTGAACTGAACTGAACTAAACTGAACTTATGCATAAAGCTGTGAGAAACATTCACGTGCCGATTTCTGTGTGAAAACAGTTTCATTTCTCTGGGGTAAATGTACAGGAGTATGCTTTCTGGGTTGCATGGTAAGTACATGTGAAGTTTTGTAAGACCCTTCCAAACTCTTTTCCAGAGTGGCTGTACATTTTCACATTCCCACCAGCATTTTCACATTCCCACCAGCAGTGTATGAGAGATCCTATTTCTCTGCATCGTCACAAGCATTTGAGATTATCACTTTTCTATTTTAACCATCCTGCTAAATTCGCAGTTATATCTCATTAGGTTTAATTTACATTTTCCTCAATAACTAGTAACTAATGAGCATGCTTTTGTGTAGCCCGCTGCCCTTTCAGAAACAGCACCTGGTGATACAGTTTGGAGACTGTGCCTGTCTGAAAATGTTGTAACTTATATCCTCTCAATAGTTGGATGGTTTGGTTGGTGTGTAAAATTCTAGTTTAGAACAATTACTCTTCTGAATTGTTAAAGGCTGATTGTCTTCTCATTTCCAGTATTGCTACTGAAAAATCCAAATAGTAATATTTCTAGTCTTTTATATGTGATTTGACTTTTCTTTCCTCTTGGAATCTTCAAGGGTGTTTCATTTGTAGCCACTGTTCTGAAATTTAGTCATATGGGTCTATTTTCTGTGTATTCAAATGTAAATTTTTAAATTATTTTGTACCCCTGGTTTTTCTCTTTTTCTCTTTCTGTAACTGCTATTGAAACTCCTGAATTAGACTTACTATTATATTCTTTCTTCTATTTTCTGTACTATTGCTCTCTCTTCTGCATTCTGGTTAATTTTCTCTACTTATCAAAACTGTCTACTGAGGTTTTCTTTCTTTCATTTCTGTTTTCAAGAGCTCTATCAATATTTATTCTCTGCTTCCTTTTTGAGCAGCCAGTAACAGCAATTCTTGGTGGCAAATGCTAAGACTAGGCACAGGGGCAGAAAGGACAGGCCAGCTCAGGGGAAAGAAATCACCTGGTCAAGAAGAGGCTATCCAAGCTGTCATCAAGTAGGATGAATTAGTCTGGAACTCTCTGCAAACTCATCAATAACTTTTGTCTTTGTTAACTCCTGAATGGTCAGATCTCGTAAGATAGCTGCTCTCTTGCTCTCTGTCCAACCCCTGTCTAACCTGGCCCTGCCTCACAGAAGCCAGTCTCCAAGCCAATCTACAAGCAACCCAGATATTGAAACCAGCAGAAGAGTTATTTTAAAGCACTTTACAGTAGCAATACTGGAAGTGAGAAGATAATCAAGCTTTAAACACTCAGAAAAGTAACTTCTAAACTAGAAATGGGAAAAAAAAAAAAAAAGCCACTTCCAGACTAATTCCATGTGACATTTCCAATGTTCTTATAAAAACACATAGGACATTTAGTTGATGAATAAACCAAACTTAACTTCGAAAATAAAGCAAACGTAGCATAAAACCAAGCATCTGGCCACCGTGATTAAAGTGGTAATAATAACAGAAACAGCATTTACTGCTATTGTTTTTATTACAATTTAGGTAACACTCACTACATGCCAGATACTTTATAGTTCATTCTTAATTATCCTGAAAGTGAAAGTCGCTCAGTTGTGTCTGACTTTTTGCAACCCCATGGACTATACAGTCGATGGAATTCTCCAGGCCAGAATACTGGAGTGGGGAGCCTTTCCCTTCTCCAGGGGACCTTCCCAACCCAGGGATCGAAGCCAGGTCTCCCGATTTGCTGGTGGATTCTTTACTGTCTGAGCCACCAGGGAAGTCTATTCTTAGACATAGTATCGAATCAGGGTCTCCTGCATTCAGGCAGATTCTTTACCAACTGAACTACCAAGGCAAAAATTAGTATTCCCATTTTAACAAGGAATGAAATATTTTAATGAACATGTGAGTTAATATGAATATGTAAGTTAATATAGGAGAAGGCAATGGCACCCCACTCCAGTACTCTTGCCTGGAAAATCCCATGGACAGAGGAGCCTGGTGGGCTGCAGTCCTTGGGGTCGCTAAGAGTCAGGCATGACTGAGCGACTTCACTTTCGGTTTTCACTTTCATGCATTGGAGAAGGAAATGACAACCCACTCCAGTGTTCTTGCCGGGAGAATCCAAGGGACGGGGGAGCCTGGTGGGCTGCCATCTATGAGGTCGCACAGAGTCGGGCATGACTGAAGCGACTTAGCAGCAGCAGCAAGTTAATATATCACTTGGCCTAGACTCCATAACTAGTAAATAAAAGGGCTGGGAATTAATTCTAAATTTCTATGCTCTAACGGTTGAGTTTTCCGCTCAATATATCTCCAGAATTAACTTGCATGAATTAAAGCATAATAAAACTCAGCTTCCACATTTGTCAGATAGCTATTTCTACAATGTTCCAATCACCATGCTTAGAGAAGCGGGTAGGGGAGAAAGAGAAACTAGAAAAGGTCCAGAGGAAAGCTAAAACTTGAGTGATGAGGATGAAATGGTACATTATAAAGTATCTGGAATAGAGTTTGCTTACTTTTGAGAACTAACTCAGCAGCAAGGGATTTTCATAGAGGATGGTCTCCATTAGGATTCTATGTCCATGCAAAATTGAATGAAAGAAGGTAAATTCAGAGAAAGGAATTTTAAGGTGTTCTAACTGGCAAATGACTAGATACTGCCATAGCAGCATTTTCAAAGTAGGCAGACCTGATTTAAACAGAGGATGCCAACACAGAATGGATAAAAAACACAGTTCTTCCCTCCCCTCATCCACGCACTAAGAGAGCAGCTCCTTCTCTGAAGATACTGGAGTGCATTTTTCTACCCCTTGAATCTGGGTTTTCCATGCCAGTGACCAGGGGACATTCGCACACATGATTCAGGAGACGTTCAAAAAGCATTTGAGACGCGAGTCCACCAACTGCCAGATATGTGACTGCGCGCCTGTGTGCTGAGTCGCTTCAGTCGTGTCCGACTCTTCGTGGCCCCATGGACTGTAGTCCACCAGGCTTCTCTATCCAAAGGATTCTCCAGGCAAGAATACTGGAGTGGATTGTCATGCCCTCCTTCAGGGGTCCTTGCCAACCTGGGAATTGAACCAACGTCTCTTTTGTTTCCTGAATTGGCAGGCGGGTTCCTTATCACAGGAGCCACCTGGGAAGCCCAGATATGTGCTGGAAGTCATACTAAATCATCTAGCTATGTTCCCTCCACTGGCTAACCACAGGTGCACGAGAAAGCCCGATGGGGAAGAGCTGCGCTGGACCAGGCCAGTAGACTCGCCCAACAGAACCCTAAGCACTGTGAGCAATAGCAAATGGTGGCTGTTTGGAGCCACTGAGTCCTAAAGCGGCTTGTTCACAGCTAAGCTAATAAGGGTCTGTCTAGTCAAAGCTATGGTTTTCCCAGTAGTCATGTGCCGATGCAAGAGTTGGACCATAAAGAGAGCTGAGCGCCGAAGAATTGATGCTTTTGAACTGTGGTGTTGGAGAAGACTCTTGGAGTCCCTTGGACTGCAAGGAGATCAAAGCAGTCAATCCTAAAGGAAATCAACCCTGACTGTTCATTGGAAGGACTGATGCGGAAACTGAAGCTCCAATACTTTGGCCACCTGATGCGAAGAACTGACTCATTGGAAAAGACCCCGATGCTGGGAAAGATTGAAGGCAGGAGGAGAAGGGGATGACAGAGGATGAGATGGTTGGATGGCATCACTGACTTGATGGACATGAGTTTGAGCAAGCTCTGGGAGTTGGTGATAGACAAGGAAGCCTGGTGTGTTGCAGTCTATGGGGTCCCAAAGAGTCAGACGCAACTGAGCAGCTGAACTGAACTGAACTGAAGCTAATAAAGTCAGCTGCAAAAAAACAAAAGTGAAGGCTAAATAGACACGTCTGCTTCAAGATATAGCTAATTAATTCTGTGGCCTGAGAGGTTTTGTTTTCTACCTGTCTGAAGATAGAGAACTAGAATAAATGTCCATAAACCTCATTTATGAGAATTGAAATGTCTTTATAGACCATTTAGTCCAACCTAATAGGTGCACAGATAAGGAGCCTGAAACCAAGAGGGGGCTATGACTTGCCCAAGATCACAGTGAGTTCCTGACTGAATCGGGTCTACTGGTCAGATCCTCTGAAGCCCACCCAGATTGGGCCTTTTACTCACTAACCTTCTTGAGATCTTGACCAGTCCTGAGATTCCATGACTATGACTCAGCAGTTCTATAATTCCAAGACAAAGCACAACAATGGCACTGCTTCAGGCAGCCTTGGCACAGAAGAACATGACCTAGGCTGAAGCATCAACTAAATAATTTTTTTGGTTTCACTTCAAAATCTCAGCTGCGCCATCATGGGCTCAAGAGCTGCACACAGTCCCGTGTTTCTAGTCTTTCCTCCAGACATCACCATGCCCGAATTCCAGTCAGGCGATGCCACAGGCACAACCTATGACTCGAGCATGCCCTATCCAAAACTACTCGCTACAAGAATGAAAGTCTTAGGGGTAAGTAAGATTTTCCCCCATGCAAATTCCGCAGAGGGTATGTTAGAGCCTAATGTTTGTTAGCCCCCAAATTTGTGTTTGAAATCCTAATCTTAATGTGATGGTATTTGGAGATGGGGTTTTCGGGAGGTCATTAGTTTCCCATGGTGGAGCCTGAATGAATGGGGGATTAGAGCCCTTGGAAGGGGAGGCCAGAAAGCTAGCTAGCTTTCTTTCAACAGCAGCACTCTGTGACCTGGCAGAGGACCTCCTTCAGAACCCAGCCAGGCCGGGAATGTGACCTCAGACTTTGGGTCTTCAGATGAGAAATGAATTTCTGCTGTTTGTAAGCCGCTCAGTCTATGGTGCTTTGTTAAAGAAGCCTGAACTATCTGTTTTATTGAAGTGTAGTTATTTACAGAGCTGTGCTAATTTCTGCCTTGCAGCAGAGTGATTCAGTTACATAAACCTTCTTTTCCGTATTCTTTTCTATCATGGTGTATCACAGGGTACTGAATGTAGCTTCCTGGGCTACAGAGCAGGACCTTGCTGTCTGTTCATAACAGTGCACCTGCGGCCCTAAGCTCCCAGTCCAACCCTGGCCCCACTGCCCCCCCCCCAACCCCCGCCCGGAAACCACAGGTCTGCTCCCTTGGTCTCTGAGTCTGTGTCTGTTTCATTGATAAGTTCATTGAAGTCATAGTTTAGATTCCACGTCTAAATGATATCATATAGTATTTGTCTTTCTCTTTCTGACTTAATTCTCTTAGTGATAATCTCTAGGCCCATCAATGCTGCTGCAAATGAGATTGTTCCATTCTGTTTATAGCTAAGTAATATCCCACTGTGTATATGAACCACGGTGGTGGTGGTGGTGTAGTCACTCAGTCATGTCCAACTCTTGAAGTCCCAAGGACTGTAGCCTGCCAGGCTCCTTTGTCTGTGGGATTCTCCAGGCAAGAATACTGGAGTGGGTTGCCATTTCCTTCTCCAGGGGATCTTCCTGACCCAGGGATCGAACCCGGGTCTCCTGCATTGCAGGCACATTCTTTACCGCTGAACTACAAGGGGAGACCTATGTCTTCTCTATTTATTTGTTGATAAAACACTTAGGTTGCTTCTATATCTTGCCTACTGAAAACAGTGCTGCTGTGAACACTGCAAGGGCTTCCCTCGTAGCTCAGCTGGTGAAGAATCTGCCTGCAGTGCAGGAGACCCCAGCTCAATTCCTGAGTTGGGAAGCCCCACTAGAAAAGGGATAAGCTTCTCATTCCAGTATTCTTGGGCTTCCCTTATGGCTCAGCTGGTAAAGAATCTGCCTGCAATGTGGGAGACCTGGGTTCAATCCCTGGGTTGGGAAGATCCCCTGGAGAAGGGAATGGCTACCCACTTCAGTCTTCTGGCCTGGAGAATCCCATGGAATGAATAGTGCATGGGTCAAAAAGAGTCGGACACGACTGAGTGCCTTTCTCTTTTCGTGAACATTGCAGCGCATGTATCTTTTTGAATTAGGGTTTTGTGTGGATATATGCTCGCGAATTGGATTTCTGGATCATATGACAATACCATCTTTAGCTTTTAAACGAACCTCCAGTTTTCCACTCCCCTCAACAGTGTAGGAAGGTTCCCTTGTATCCACAGCCTCTCCAGCATTTGTTTTTCTATCTATTTTTAATGATGGTGATAGTGACCAGTGTGAGGGGGTGCCTCCTTGTAGCTTCTCGTTTCTTAATCATGAGTAATGTTGAGCAGCTTTCCACGTGCCTGTTGACCATCTGTGTGTCTTCTTTGGAGAAATAACTATTTATATTCTATACATTTTCTGATTGGGCTGTTTGTTTTGTTGTTGTTGAGTTGTATGAGCTATTTGTATGTTTTGAAAAGTAAGCCTTTGTTAGCTGCATCATTTGCAAATATTTCTCCCATTCTTTAGGTTGTCTTTTTGTTTTCCCTATGGTTGGTGACACCATGTTTCAAGGTAGGAGGCAGTTCCAAAGTTTATGTTTGTTAAATTCAGGAGATATGTATCACTTCTATATCAATCCTGTGTAAGATTCTATGGAAAACATTAAATGAATAAGCCAAGATCCCTGGACTCTTAAAAGTCACATAGTAAAAATCCCCAAACTGACTACCTATACGATTTTCTTCCAATCAAGTTCAGAAAAAAGAAAGGAAGGAGAAAATTGAATAGAAGTCAACACACTAAATTCTATATCCCAGTTTGTTCAGTTCTACAGTTTTATATTTTCCCAGTGAAAAATCAAAATTTGGTCTGAAAACAATGATATGGTATTTGTGTATGTGGAAACTTTTTGCAGAAAATCTCCTTAATACTGTAAGTCTTCATCTATCCATCCATCTATCCACTTCATCAACATTAATTATCAATTATTTAGCAATTTTCTTTTCAGACAATGTGGGATTCAGGTATGTTTGAGGCTATGAAAGTGAAAGGTTAGTAGCTCAGTTGTGTCCAACTCTTTGAGACTCCATAGACTAAAGCCCACTAGGCTCCTCTGTCCATGGAATTCTCTGGGAAAGAATACTGGAGTGGCCATTCCCTTCTTCAGGAGATCTTCCCTATCTAGGAATTTAACCCAGGTCTCCTGCACTGCAGGCAGATTCTTTACCGTCTGAACCACTAGGGAAGCCATTTGAGGCTATAATATTGCCCAAATTTTAGAAAATATCCTTTCAATATCCAGACCTTTAAGAATAGAAAATAGAAATAAATCAATATTTTTTTTCAGGAAAAATAAAGAGATTAGTACATAAATACCGTCCACTGACATGAGGAATGAGGCCGTTGGTCTAAACTGCATCAGCGCCTATTCAATATAATGGCTTCCAAACTTCTGCTGAAGAGTGAAAATTATTTTTGAAATGCATGTTATTAAACTACATGCAGGGAAGTATGTATAACATTATAGGGCCTATAAAGACAAACACAGTCTAGTTTCTCTCACTGAGGAGAGAAAATAATTTAAAACTAAGAGAATGAAAATGTTAATAACTGCATTTCAATGCAGCATTTACTGAAATTCATAAACGGCATTGGTGGTGGGGCAGGAGAACCCAGAGGGGAAATAGTTACTTCTAGCTAAGGGGATGAGACAACATCACGGCAAATCTGAACACAGAAGAAGTGATGCAATTTTAGAAAGCAGAGAGGAGGGAGGTAGAATATTCTAGATGAAGAAAGCATAGTGGACAAAAGTTCATGCTGGCACAGCTTTCATGAATGGCAAAGGAGAGCTGGGAGGGAAAAGCTAGGCTTAAAAGATGTGAGAGGATTGAAAAAGGACAAAATAAGAAACAACCAGGATGGATAAGTAAAGTGTGGTACATCCACACAGTGGAATATTACTCAGCAGAAAAAGCAACAAGCCATCAAGCCACGAAGGGATGAGGGGCCTAAAGCACACACTGCGGAGTGGAGGGAGCCGGCTCGCAGAGGCCAGCAGCTATCACGTGACCCAGCTATGCCATCCTGGAAAAGCAGGGCTGCAGAGACGAAACTCCCAGTGGTGGCCAGGAAACAAGGAGGGCAGGGCAGGCTGAAGAGGCGGAGAAGGGGGGATTTTCAGGGCAGGAAAAACCGCTGTGTACAATAGCACAAGGGCGGACATGACATCAGACATGTCCCCAAAGCCCTGGAACACAAGACAGAGACGGAAGCCCAGTGTCATCTACGGCCTCCGGTGGATTCATTCAGTGTCAGCTCCTCTGGCCTCCGGTTGACAGTCACGTGTCGATGTTTGTTCATCAGTTTTAACAAAACCACCATCCGGTGGGAGACGTTGATATTTGGGTAGGAGGTGAAGGAAGGGGATAGGGCAATATACGGAAACTCTGCATTTTCCACTCAATTTTTCTGTGATTCTAAAACTACTTTTAAAAATAAAGCTTACTATTTTAAATAAAATGGTAAGTATGGTAAATTTTGTATGTACATTTTACCATGGTGTTAAAAAAGTACAAAAAAAAAAAAATGCTAAGTGGTGAGAAGTAACCAGGAAAGCACTTTGGAGACCTAAAAATTTCCAGGAACCCTATAAACCATCCTTACTCAGATTTTATAGCATAGATAAGTATCAATATTTTCCAGTCTGTAAAATCAATAAAATAACCTAAGGAGCTTTATAAAAATACATACCAAGTCTCCAGACCTTGTTCTAGAACTACCTAATTACAATTTTGAGGGGGTGGGGGCCGGAGACCATTTTCAACACTTCTCTGAATGAATTTGATAACTGCTGTGTTTCAAACAATACTGAGAAAAGTAATGGGATTGGGCTTCTCTTTTATACTGTCAAACAGGGGAAATGGATGCTGTCCACATGCTGTCCTGCTACCCACGGTCGCTGTGCTGAACCCTCAGTCCCCAGAACTTAAAACCAAACACTTGTTCCCTTTGACAAACATCTCCCCATTTCCCCTGCCTCCCAGTCTAGCTTCCCAGGTGAGTCAGTGGTAAAGAATCTGCCTGCCAATGCAGAGACATGGGGGGCGGGGTTGATCTCCTGGAGCAGGAAATGGCATTTTACTCCAGTATTCTTGCCTGGAAAATCCCATGGACAGAGGAACCTGGCAGGCTACAGTCCATGGGGTCACAAATAGCGGGACACAGCTCCGCGAGTAAGCACCCACGCATAATTGCTTTACAAGGCTGTGTTAATTTCTGCTGTGCAACATAACGTAGTGAATCAGCCATGCGCATACGTTTATCCCCTCCCTCTTGAGTCTTCCTCCTTTTCCACTCACCTAGGTCATCACCGAGCAGCTAAGCTCCCTGTGCTATGGTGATTTAGGATCAGGTGTTTTTCAGACTCTATCACTTATATGACAAAGCCTTTGAGGTTTTTCCCCCAGCTTTACTGAGACATAGCTGACATATAACATCGTGTAAATTGAAGGTGTACAATGTGATGATTTGATACACACACGTATTGCAAAATGTTCATACAGTAAGGTTAGCTATCACTCCTTCGCCTCATACAGTTTGTGGGGATGGTGGCGAGAACATTAACGCTTGGCTCTCGCAGCAACTTTTAAGTCCACATGCTGTCCTGCTACCCACGGTCGCTGTGCTGAACCCTCAGTCCCCAGAACTTAAAACCAAACATTTGTTCCCTTTGACAAACATCTCCCCATTTCCCCTGCCTCCCAGTCCCTAGCAATCACCATCCTACTCTCCGTTCCTGTGAGTTTGATGTTTTTTAAAATAATTTCATTTATTTTTGGCTGTGCTGGGTCCTCATTGCTGTGCGGGCTTTTCCCCAGCTGCGGTGAGCAGGGGCTGCTCTGCAGTCGCGGCGAGCAGGGTTCAGCAGCTGCGGCTCAGTAGCTGTGGTTTCCCGGCTCTAGAGCACAGGATCAATAGCTGTGGCCATCACACATCGCACGGTCTTAGTTCATCGTCGGCACATGGGATCTTCCTGGACCTGGGATCAGACCAGCGTCTCCTTCGTTGGCAGGTGAATTCTTTACCACTGAGCCACCAGGGAAATCCTGAGTTTGAGTTTTTGGATTCAGCATATAAAGGACACAATGTGGTATTTGCCTTTTCTTTTGACTTACTTCACTCAGCACAATGCCCACGAGATCCACCCATGTTGTTGTAAAAGCAGGATTTCTTTTTGTGATTGAACAATATTCCTGTGTGTGCGTGTGTGTGTCTTTATCCACGCATCAGCCAACAAACCTTTAGGCTGTTTCTCTGTCTTGCCTATTGTGAATATGCTGCAATTCACTTGAGAGTATATATAGCTCTTCGAGATAGTGATTGCATTTCCTCTGGACATATACCCAGAAGTGGAATTGCCGGATCACATAGCGGGACTAGTTTTCACTTTCTAAGGAATCCCCATCCTGTCTGCCGCAGTGATACATCCGACCCAGGAGTCCACAAGGGATCCCTCTTCTCAACATCCGCGCTAGCATTTGTTCCCTTGTCTCTTTTATGACTGCCATCCTAATAGGTGTGAAGTGATATCTGTTTGTGGTCTCTATTTGCATTTCCCTGATGCTTGGAGAGTTTAAGACACAGACTTCTCAGTCTCACCTGGAGAGTCTTTTTAGTAAGTACAGGATATGACCTGAGAGTCTGCGTTTCTAATTCCCAGGTGATCCTAATGTTCCCAATCCATGGATGACCTTTTCAGGAGCAGGGAATTAGATCATGTTACCTCTCATCAATCACTGGACAGGGGGGTCAAGAAAATATCTGTGGAAGCTTCTACTGTCATCATAAAGAAGCGTCTACTATACTTCCCTGATTTATAAATGGGGGCAATTTCCTTTTAAGCAGAAGGAGATCTCCTAAATTCTCACACAGGAAGCCCACTGCTCTGATCGCTTCTCACCAGGATGTTCTCCTCTATTTGCAGGCTGTCCAGATCCTGTTTGGAGTAATGAACTTTTGTTTTGGAATTGTTCTCCTTTTCACCTTGGAAGAGCCATACCCAAGGTTTCCCTTTATATTTATTTCAGGATATCCATTCTGGAGCTCTGTTTTGGTGAGTATAAGTTAGTCAAACTCATTTGCAGTCATGCCAACAGGGATATTAAGGAGTTCTTAGTAATGAAAGGAGCTATGCTGAGTTGTATGATATAGTTTGACAAATTAAAATAAAATTCAACTCTGTTGAAATGGTTTCCCCTTTAACTCACCAGTTACTTGTATTCCATCACTGGGTCTTGAGGTTCCTTAGGGAATATTTGCTTGGGTCTTGACACTGTTTGTCCACTCAGCCATTCAAAATGAATTACTATTATAAGTCAGATATGGAAGACCCCTGGAGTAGGAAATGGCAACCCATTTCAGTATTCTTGTCTTGAAAATCCCATGGATGGAGAAGCCTGGGGGGCTACAATCCATAGGGTCACAAAAAGTTGGACACGACTAAGCAACTTCACTTTCACTGTGGAAAACAGCATAGAGGTTTCACAAAAAATAATGAAAAATAGATTTATGACCCTGAAATTCCACCTCTAGGAATATACCCAAAGGGAATAAAAGCAGTTGGAAAAAGCATGTCTGCACGTCTACGTTCATAGCAGCAATGATTACAACAGGCAAGTCATGGTACAACCCACATGCCCATCAGTGCAGAAAGGAAGAAGCTGTGCCACGCTGCACAAAGCGAAACAGCACCCAGCCATTCACGAGGAAACGAGGATATCTTGCCACCTGTGACAACGCGAATGAACTTTGAGGGCATTATGCCAATTGAAATGTCAGACAGAGAAAGACAAGTACCAGACGATCTCACTTATGTGTGGACTCCAGGAAAGAGGCCAGGGAGGTGGGCAGAGGCGAGCGGGGAGCTGAATGAATCTGCTCTAAAGGCACACACTCCCAGGATGAGACATGAAAATGCCAGAATGCGATGCGCGGCATCAGGGCCACAGCTGGCACTGCCGTATGGCACACGGGAAGAATTTAAGAGGGTGGATCCTGAGAGTTCTCATGACAAGGAAACTTCCTTTTCTTTTTTGCTTTCTCTTTTCCTTTATTTGATACTTATACGAGATTATAAATGGATGGTAACTAAACTTATTGGGTAATCTTTTCATGATACATGTAAGTCAGATCATTAAGTTCCATACCCTAAACTGACACAGTGCTATAATTCAATTATATCTCAGTAAAACTGGGTGGGGGAGGGGGCTTCCTCCAAAGGGCTCTCACACCCAGCAAGAGAGAAAACACGCAGACAGGTCATTTCAAAGGAGTTGATAGATACCACAGAGGCATGGAAAGTGCTTATGTAAGCATAGATGAAAGATCAGTCTACCCTTTAGAGAAGTGGAGAAGCAGCCAGGACTTCACAGCTGTGCCTTTGAGCTGCACAGAAGCATTTAATCACATTCAAGAAGCACTATTTTAGCACCGATTCTAGTATCAGAAAACTGGCAGCGGCTGGGGATTCTGAAAAACGGCAGTCCCTGGTCTCAGGGTCTCAGCTGAGTAGTGAGTGTCAGTCACTCAGTCATGTCCAGCTCTTTGCGGCCCCATGGACTGCAGCCCGCCAGGCTCCTCTGTCCACGGAAGTCTCCAGGCAAGAACACTGGAGTGGGCTGCCATTTCCTTCTCCAGGGAGTCACCCCTGCCCAGGGATCAACCCTGGGTCTCCTGCATCTCCTGCCTTGGCAGGCAGCTGAGTCGAGTGTTGGACAATTATCGTCTGGTGTGATGGGTGATGATAAAGGCCACACAAGCTGCTGCTGCTGCTGCTAAGTCGCTTCAGTCGTGTCCGACTCTGTGCGACCCCAGAGACGGCAGCCCACCAGGCTCCCCCGTCCCTGGGATTCTCCAGGCAAGAACACTGGAGTGGGGTGCCATTTCCTTCTCCAATGCATGAAAGTGAAAAGGGAAAGTGAAGTCGCTCAGTTGTGTCCAACACTGTGCAACCCCATGGACTGCAGCCCACCAGGCTTCTCCATCCATGGGATTTTCCAGGCAAGAGTACTGGAGTGGGGTGCCATTGCCTTCTCCACACACAAGCTGACTCTGCAGAACAGAGGGCAGGTTCTCCAGAGACATCTGCAGCTTGACTGACTGTTGAAGGATGAGCGGTTAACTGGTGGGAAGGAAAGGAGTGGGGGTGTTTGGGCGTTAGGGGCACTACTGCCTTGCTGCATACCAAGGGAGAACCACAGGCAAAGGCTTAAGGTATGGGAGGACATCTTCTCTTCTGAGAACCGAGTCCAGCCCAGACAGCGAGAGTGGCGGGGCGGAGCTAAAGACGCTCCAGTCCACGTGACTAGAATTTTAAAACAGATACGTGGTGATCAGATTGGAAGTTTCCACCAGATGATAATACACAGCATCACTCACCTCCATGGAAATTACCAGGGTTTTTCCAGAATTTCCAGTGTATTAGCTGCAACCCCATCTATGTTCTCATCCAAGAGAACACATTCGACTGCAAACGGTTATGAAGGAGGTTTCTTGTAAGAACGGTGGAATCCAGTCTCATTGGCTGTAAACTGATTTGACACTAGTCTCTCGTGGTATCAGAGCTGAGTCCACAATAGCTATGAGAGGAAGACGGATGAGAAAACAAAAAGGCCCGGTAAGGTTAAAAAATTTCTCATGTTCAAATAGTTACGACCAAAGCAAATTTCTAGTCCCGTATTTCACCCACTATACATTTAGGACAACCATGGAAGGCATCAGCCCTTCTCACTGCCTTGGGGACTGTGTGAACTAGGAAAGAAATGGACAGCGGTCTGTTAACCACGTGAAGTCTTTAAATCGGTTCAATGTGTCTGTCACTAAGATACGTATTCTTTTTAACAGTTTGTTAATTCTGGAGCCTTTCTAGTTGCACTGGAAAGAAAAACCACAGAAACTCTGGTGAGTTATATACCCCCTTTTCTAGAGAACTTTAACTTTAAATAAATCATTCCAGCCTTGAAAACAAATTTGGAATATCATTAAGCCACTATAATTCCACAAACTGCCAAGTGATGACAAGAGTTGATGATGTTTACTTCTCTTTTCACAGAATCGTAAAACACTCGTGCCATTTCTAGGGCATTTAGTTAAATTCTTAGACACTGAGGCTTAATAAAAATGACTTGCCCACATTACTCAGTCAATGGGGAGGGGGGTGGGAACGGGTTTCAATGTTCCAGTAACTTCCTCATCCATTTTCTGTAATTCAACCTTGTAAGCAGAATCTCAAAATAAATAATAGTGTTAATGAATGCCAACTTTTAATTTACAAGTAAGTTATAGAGTATTTTGACTTTTCCCAAAGAAGCAAAGACATGAGATATTAATTCATAGGCCAATCAATTATTTTCAGCAAAGGACATCACCTGTGGGCTTGTAGTTTTATTTTTTTATTTTTTTTCAGATGTTATTATTATTTTTTACTTTACAATATTGTATTAGTTTTGCCATATATTAACATGAATTCTCCACGGGTGTACACGTGTTCCCAGTCCTGAACCTCCCTCCCACCTCCCTCCCCATACCTTCTCTCTGGGCCATCCCAGTGCACCAGCCCCAAGCGTCCTGTATCCTGCACCGAACCTGGCCTGGTGATTTGAAAAATACGCGACGCTCCACGAGTCTGCGGTCATCCTTGCGCAGGGGCCGTGCTGATCTTCGCTGTGTCGTTCCAATTTTAGTATATGTGCTGCCGAAGCGAGCACAGGCTTGTAGTTTTAGAAGGAAATAAAAACTGCAAAGAAATACAAGGTTTCATTAAGCAATCATAAGGTGGGAATGTCGACAGGCCGCGACGCTCAGTGGAGCATCGGAAGGCAAGGCGCCGCGGCTGCCGCAGGCGTCAGCTCCTCTCCTGTCTGCTGCGGCTGCTTCCC
>SJXQ01010008.1:47050-62277 GCA_006408695.1 Aepyceros melampus | reverse complement strand
CCCGTCCCGCCGCCCACCGCCCGCAGGCTGCCCGGCCTGCCCCGCCGCCCACCGCCCCTCTCTCTCTCTCTCTCGCAGCTGACGCTGAGCCGGATCATGAGCTCGCTGAGCGCCCTGGCCGCGGCCGCGGGAATCGCCCTCCTCGCCCTTGGCTTCCTCATAGACCGAGACTTCCTGTGCGGCTACGCGGGGGAAGCGAGCGAGTGCCGCGCGGTGACCACCCTCTTCCTCGTAAGTGCTGCGCGGGGGGCGAGGAGAAGCGGGTTTCCTCGGGAAGGTGTGTGAGCGCCCGCCTAGCATCCGCGAAAGAGCACTGCGGACACGGGTACCGTCTTCATGCTCACACATCTTACCGAAATCAGTGTCTGGTAGACTGTATGCCAGGCACTGAGAACTAGAGACATGAACGCATTATAACCGCCACTGTTAGGAGTTCACGGGTAAGGAGATGAAACAAGCATACCAGTAAATGTAACCCAAAAGGTAAAGTGACAGAAGAAAAGCGTACGAATAGCGATATGGGGATAGTTCGGTCCTAGATGTGCCTATAGTCACATGGGGAATATGTCCATGGTACTGGTTTCAATACTTAGACTGGACTTCTGATAAAACATGATGGTACATAGAAAACAGGCATTTATTTCTGCTCTTTCCAAAATACTACTGAAGTTAGTGTGAAGAAACGGAAAAAAATATGAATCTACATGCAGGAAAAAACAGTTCAGTTCAGTTCAGTTCAGTGGCACAGTCGTGTCCGACTCTTTGCGACCCCATGAATCGCAGCACGCCAGGCCTTCCTGTCCATCACCAACTCCCAGAGTTCACTCAGACTCACGTCCATTGAGTCAAAGATGCCATCCAGCCGTCTCATCCTCAGTCGTCCCCTTCTCCTCCTGCCCCCAATCCCTCCCAGCATCAGGGTCTTTTCCAATGAGTCAACTCTTCGCATGAGGTGGCCACCATACTGGAGTTTCAGCCTTAGCATCATTCCTTCCAAAGAAATCCCAGGGTTGATCTCCTTCGAATGGACTGGTTGGATCTCCTTGCAGTCCAAGGGACTCTCAAGAGTCTTTTCCAACACCACAGTTCAAAAGCATCAATTCTTCGGTGCTCTCCCTTCTTCACAGTCCAACTCTCACATCCAGGCATGACCACAGGAAAAACCATAGCCTTGACTAGACGGACCTTCGTCGGCAAAGTAATGTCTCTGCTTTTGAATATGCTATCTAGGTTGGTCATAACTTTTCTTCTAAGGAGTAAGCGTCTTTTAATTTCATGGCTGCAGTCACCATCTGCAGTGATTTTGGAGCCCAAAAAAATAAAGTCTGACACTGTGAGACCCCAAAATTGCTGAGAAAACTGGAAAAGGGAGATCCTGATAAAAGTAAAATATTTCATGTGGCACATTCTAAGAAACACTGAGCGTCTCTATGTACAAGGACTACAGATAGCAAGGCAAAAGAGAAGAAAATAGAGAGACTGGTTCTGGTAATTATTAACTGAGCTATTTGAATCCAACCTTCTCTGAAAACAAAGAAAAATGCTACATTAAAAAAAACCACTTCAAAAGCACAGTAGAGCTGAAGAGTTAACTGGAGCTCCTAGATCAATTTTTACACAAAAGCCTCATCTAAAAATCTATCAATGAGAGGCCAAAGACCAACACAGCTGCTTCTCCTCAAGGCCTTTTCCAGTGTTGTCTAGTTGGAATCTGATTCCCAGCCTAAGCGTAGGGCAGGAGAAAGAGGCCACAGCCCAGAGTCCACTCCAAGTAGGAAGACTTAGAAAAGATCTCCATGTTGAGATTAAGGACCTGGGTCCTTGACAGATTACTGTACTCTTCAGGTAAGGGCAAAAAGACATACAAAATCCTCTGTCCCATAACAGCAGAGAGAACTTACTGAACCGAGTGAAGAAAGAAATCTCCTTGAGAAACTGTGGCCCTATACCAGACCCCCTGCCAGCGCCCTCCCACCCTGCACCCCGACCAGAACGTGAACCTTTGGTTAAAATAAACTGGGTGACTCCTGTGCTGTTGCTGAGATGCAAACTGGTTTGGCCACTATGGGGAACCAGCAGCTCAGAGGTAAAGAACCCGCCTCCAGCGCAGGAGGCACAGAGATGCAGGTTGCATCCCTGGGTCGGGAAGGTCCCCTGGGGAAGGAAATGGCAACCCACTCCAGTGTTCTTGCCTGGAGAGTCTCATGGACAGAGGAGCCTGAGGGTTACAGTCCATGGGATCCCGAAGAGTCAGGCACAGCTAAGCACGCACAGGCTTATATACACGAAACGTCTTAATCCATTCATCTGTTGTGGACATTTAAGTTGCTTCCATGTCTTGCCTGTTGCAAACAGTGCTGCAGTGAACTTAGGGTGCATGTGTGTTTTTGAACTTCGGTTTTGTCTGTTAATATGCCCAGGACTGGGATCCCGGGATCATATGGTAACTCTGGTTTTGGTTTCTTAGGGAACCTTCATACTGTTTTCCATCGTGGATGCAACAATTTACATTCTCACCAACAGAAAACCACTGTGTCTTGATTATGGCAGTTTTGTAATAAGTTCTGAAAAGGGGAGGTGCAAGTTCTCAAGCTTGTTTTTCTTTTTCTGAATTGTTCTAGCTGCTATGGGCCTCTGCATTTCCACATGAATTTAGGCTCATCCAGTCAATTTTGGGGAAAAGAAAAGCCAATTGGAATTTTTATAGGTATTACATTGAATCTGTAGACCAGTATCAACACCTTAATATACGAAGTTATTTGATCCATGAACCTCTTCATTTGATTAGTTCTTTAATTTCTTTGTCAAAGACTTACAGTTTTCAGTATGCAAGCCTGCACTTCTTTTGTCAAATTTATTCCCATCTTATTCTTTTTTTATGCTATTACAAAATTAGGGTTTCCCAGGTGGCACAACCCACCTGCCAAAGCAGGAGACTTAAGAGATATGAGTTCAACCTCTGGGTCAGGAAGGTCCCCTGGAGGAGGGCATGGCAACCCACTCTCATATTCTTGCCTGGAGAATTCCATGGGCAGAGGAGCCTGGCAGGTTATAGCCCATGGCGTCCAAAGAGTTGGACACAACTGAAGTGATTTAGCACACAGACATGCACAAATGGAATTGCTTTCTAAATTCTATTTTTGCAATATTCATTGCTACTGTGTGGAAATACAGTTGATCTTTATATTAATAGACTATATACTCTCACTCTAACTTATTATTTGTAATAGCTCTTAGAGGATTCCTTAGGCTATTTTATATACAAGAACATCAGTTCAGTTCAGTTGCTCAGTTGTGTCCGACTCTTTGCAACCCAATGAACCACAGCACGCCAGGCCTCCCTGTCCATCACCAACACCCAGAGTCCACCCAAACCCATGTCCATTGAGTCAGTGATGCCATCCAGCCATCTCATCCTCTGTCGTCCCCTTCTCCTGCCTTCAATCTTTCCCAGCATCAGGGTCTTTTCCAGTGAGTCAGCTCTTCACATCAGGTGGCCAAAGTATTGGAGTTTCAGCTTCAACATCAGGACTGATTTCCTTTAGGATGGACTGGTTGGATCTCCTTGCAGTCCAAGGGTCTTCTCTAACATCACAGTTCGAAAGCATCAATTCTTCAGCGCTCAGCTTTCTTTCTAGTCCAACTCTCACATCCATACATGACTACTGGAAAAACCATAGCCTTGACTAGACGGACCTTTGTTGGCAAAATAAGGTCTCTGCTTCTTAATATTCTGTCTAGGTTGGTCATAACTTTCCTTCCAAGGAGTAAGCGTCTTTTAATTTCATGGCTGCAATCACCATCTGCAGTGATTTTGGAGCCCCCTGCTTCCACTGTTCCCCATCTATTTACCATGAAGTGATGGGACCGGATGCCATGATCTTCATTTTCTGAATGTTGAACTTTAAGCCAACTTTTTCACTCTCCTCTTTCACTTTCATCAAGAGGCTCTTTAGTTCCTCTTCACTTTCTGCCATAAGGGTGGTGTCATCATATGTAAATGCAGATAGTTTTCTTTTTCTTCCAGTGTGGATGCTTTCCTTTCCTTTTCTGTTCAGCTGTCCTGGCTGGAACATCCAGCGCAATGTGAACTGAAGTTGCGAGAGCAGACAGACATCCTTATGTTTCTTCTGTACTTTGGGGGAAAACATCTAGTCTTTCTCCCTTAGGTAGGACGTTGTCTGAGAACTTTGTTCTGGTTGAGGACATTCTCTCCTCTTTCTACTGTGTTGAATATTTTTATAATGGGTAATAAATCAGTTACATGCTTTTTCTCAGTTTACCTATTGAGATGATCATGTGGTTTTATCCTTTATTCTATTGATACAGCATATTGCATTGATCTTTTTATCCTAAATAAACCTTAGATTCTTGAGATAAATTCCACCTGGTCACTGTGCATAATCCTTTTTCAATGCTGTTGGATTCAATTTCTAGTACCTTGTTAAAAGATTTTTGCATCTGTATTTATAAAAGATATTGGTTTATAGTTGTCCCTTTTTTTAAATGATGCCTTTGATTCTGTATCTGTTTAAAACTGGCCTTACAGAATGAGCTGGGAAATATTCTCTGCTCTTATATTTTGGTGTTGGGGGGGGCAGAGATTTGTGAAGCAATGATATTGTCAGTAAACATTTGGAAGAATTCACCAACAAAGTCTCCTGGCCCTGAGCTTTTCTCTGTAGAAGTTATGTAATTACTTGTTATAGATACATTCAGGTGTTCTATCTCTTCTTGGGTTAATTTCAGTAGCTTGTGTCTTTTTAGGAGTTTGTCTCTCACTGTTGGCATTAGTGAATGAAGAAATACGCCAATAGTAATTTCCAAAGAAGATTACCTTGGTGGTCCCATGTGTGTAGGACTGTCTGCCAACAATCGAGAACTCTGAACTAGCATAGCGGGGAGGAAAGGGCCAAGGAGATGAGCGCATCACCACCAACAGTGTCTGTCACTCTGAGCCGGGCGGGCGGTGGCGGTGGTTCTGTTTTGATCGTCTTGAGTGGAAGCCGTCTCCTTGGTAAACGGAGGCACTTGCACTCGCTGTCTGCGAGCTGGCCTGTCTTTTGGGCCGTTTGCTTCCGGAGAAATGCTAGGTGTGTGGGCTGGTGGTGTGGTGTTGGCAAAGTCTACGAACAAGGCTCACGTGTATTCTTTTTCTGATGAAGTTTCTGAAATAATCAAGCTCCTGCCTAAGGTGGCAAAGAATGATAAATAGCTGTCAGAGGAAAGCAGTCTATATCAGAGGGGAAAACTGACAAATTTATTATATCATCCATGTTCTCAGGATGAGAGTCAAATCCATTGAAATACTGATTGAAATATAACACAGAGTTAATCTCTAAGGATGCAGTCAATGATTAACTGGAAAGTAAGAAGTCTGAGGGACCGTGACAGCCTTGGAAAATCCACCCCTCCCTGCGGACAAAAGGAATCAGCCGCCTCTGACAGGTGGAATTTGTCAAAAAGAATCTATCCCACAGCAAATTTCTTATACATAAATAAAACTAAAAAAAATATATTCTAATATTTTAAGGAGGAATCCAAGATAGTTGTTTCTAGAAGGGATCTTGCTGAAAGAGAGCTTTACTCATTAGTCTCTGTGGCTGGGTAAGGACGGTAGAACCTGGAATGACTCCTGCCCTGCGACCTATTCTTACCCACGCAGAGAAGCACAGACAGGAGGCAGACGGGCAGACAGGGTGGCTAGTGGCAAAGCTGGGGCAGACCTTCACAGAGAGAAAACGAGAACCAGTTTGGAGAGATAATGAAAAAGGACTCTGGAGACCAGCATCAAATAAATGAACCCTGCTCGATGAGAAGCGCTACGCTCACCTCAGCAGCCAGGACGGTCAAACCCCCGACAGGGAGCTCCCGGGACCCAGGGGCGGCCCACCAGCTGGGCCGCAGGGCCCTGCCTGGCGCCTTCGAAGATCACCGGCAAAATCTACACTGACAGCCTAATCTGTTCCATTTGTTGAGCAGAGGAGAGCACAGAGTCTCAGGCCCAACAGGGAGAACAGAAAAGGGCGCCAAGAGGGTTTCATCAGCTGAGTCAGCCTGGGGCGGTTTCCGGGACAGGACAGGAAACGGTTAGACTTGCAAAGCAGAAGAGTGGCAGGCACAGATGACAATTTATTTTCGGAAAACATGAATTAACATAAAATTACCATTAAAACGCTTCTCCATGGGTTTATCTTGAATAAAATAATGAGGCTCTGAAAAGCCTTATGTTAAAAGCTTGAATTTCGGCAGTAGTCTTTCACACCACACTGTGGCGCACTTTAACTGTTTGCTGAGTTATTTTTCCAAATTAAGTTTTCTTTTCATTTCTCAATTCTCAGCAACCATAACTAAAACTAAAACTAACTAAATAAATAAAGATTGTGACAATTACAAAAAAGGAAAAAAATAGAAGCAACTGAATGGACAGTTAACTTTCCAAAAGCATCGATAAAAGAAGATAACAGAACAATATGTTCAATATGCTGAATAAAATAACTGCCAACCTATAATCTATCATTATCCATTAAAATATCTTACATGAAGGTGGAATAAAGAAGTTTTAGAGATACAAAAATTGAGTTTGCCTCCTGTACACCCCCACTAAAGGAATAATGAAGAATTCCAAATAGAAGGAAAATGATAGCGCAATGAGATGCAACAACGAAAAGATCAGAGGATAGAGTAAGCACGTGGACACACACAGGTGAATACTGCTGGTATAACGCGGTAAAAACAATAATAACATGCACTAGGGCTACAGTGAAGCATTCAAATGCCAGACGGTAACGTGTAAGCAGAAATGGGGAGCAGTGGCACTTCTGCTGCTGGCTTTGCTCTTAGAGGCTTCCCTGGGGGCTCAGACAGTAAAGAATCCGCCTGCAATGCGGGAGACCAGGGTTCAGTCCCTGGGTGGGGAAGATCCCCTGGAAAAGGGAATGGCAACCCACTCCAGTATTCTTTTTTTTTTAAGGATTATAATATGGAATCATTTATTGACTGATAATATAATGTTAAATTAAAAATCAAATTATAAAATAATAGATCCAGCACAATCTCATTTTCATAAAAAGAACAGCTATGTATACAGATACCTTGATCTAACTGTTAATAGTGGTAGGATTATGGATGGTTTTATTTTCTTTGCAATTCTTATATTATCTGAATTTTAAAAAGAATAACATTCATTAGATCCATTATTTTCTGACTTACACATGATTTCCATTTTGAAAAAAATCAAAAAGACATTGAAACAACTTTTTCTGTCACAAAACCTCAGTTGAACACCAGGATTCACTTAGACAATATCAGAAACAACCTGACTTTCTGATTCAAGTGGGCTTCTAAAAACATGATCATGAGGGTACCTTTATTTCTGTGCAAAATTTATTGTTTCATTTTAATGTCCATAATTACCCATCAGTCTTCTCTCTCCCCAATTCAAATTCCTTCTCAGGATATGGAGAACAGAACAGACTCTAATTTCGTAGTCTATCCTTTTTAGCTGAAGACCAAGAAAGAATAAAAATAAAATTAAAAGGTAATGGATTTCTGAATGCAAGACAGGTACATTTCAAGTACCTTCTTCACATTGAAGCAAGGTTGTAAAAGTGACATTTCTCCCAATAAAATGCTAAAACATTACCAAAATTCTAAAAGTTTATCCACTTTAAACAAATCCTTTCAATGGCCTTATAGGTTACAAAACTATAATTGGACATTTTAAGATTAGCTTGTAATTTTCACTTTCAAAAGACATTACTTTATACAAATAAGACATTTACAGATGATAATAGCTACAGAACAACAGACTCCTGGATATCTTAAAAGGTAAATATAATTGCACTTTACTTTATAAAATAATTTGCATTATTGTGGGGACATAGAAAATATATTTGCATATAAATTCCTTTTCCCAACTAAGTATAATGAAACTCTAAGTTTCATTAAGAGTCAGTTTAAAATAAAATTTAAAAAAAGAGAGAGAGAGAGAGAGAAAATAGAGCAAATACTGTATATGGCTGTCTGTCTGTCAGTAATATTCACTATGTTGTTCCTTCCAGTTTTGATCCATGGACACAAAGACCTCAGCACCATATTAAGGAGTCATTCTGTGGCCTGTAAAATGTGACGGCCCTGGGAGAACTAGCACACCATTATTCCTTTTCAGTGAACGCTAACAGAATAGTTGGTCTCCTTTGAGCCTCGAAACCATAATCATACGTTACAGGTCATTTGCAACAAACCGCAGTGAGGAACGCGTGCTGCACAGCTGGGCTCTGAAGCTCAGAAAGTTCAGGGATGTCTGATCAATCTTCATTTCAGATCTAGTAGCATAAAAGCTGGGTTTGCTAAGTAGGATTTCCACAAATTAGAGAAGCGTGACACTGTAGCACCATCGATAATTCTGTGATCAGCTGACAAGCTCACGTTCATTATCTGGGCCTTACAGACTTCCCCTTTCTTGTTAAACTGGAGAAGGGCCTTAATTGTTCCCAGGGCCCCAGTTGCCACTTCAGGTGGAAGTATCACTGGTTTGGCATGCTGCTGCTGCTGCTGCTAAGTCGCTTCAGTCGTGTCCGACTCTGTGCGACCCCAGAGACGGCAGCCCACCCGGCTCCCCCATCCCTGGGATTCTCCAGGCAAGAACGCTGGAGTGAGGTGCCATTTCCTTCTCCAAGGCAGGAAAGTGAAAAGTGAAAGTGAAGTCACTCAGTCGTGTCTGACTCGTAGCGACCCCATGGATTGCAGCCCACCAGGCTCCTCCGTCCATGGGATTTTCCAGGCAAGAGTACTGGAGTGGGGTGCCATTGCCTTCTCCCTGGTTTGGCAGAGGTGCCACCAATTGATCCAATGTTGGGAAAGAGTGAACATTCCTCCTATAAGGTCGTTGGTGCTGAGCTGACCCGCAGAGCCCAATTTCTGGAGGCGGTTCAATTCAGCAGCCATCTCAAATATGGAGCTGATCTGAACATTTTTCACATTAGGTCCAATCAAGCCCTGCTCTGTATCCATCGCTATTCCAATGTTATGAGAAGCCTGGTATGTTATGTTCTGGCAGTTTTCATCCACAGAAGCATTAAGAGTAGGAAACTGTAGTAGTCCCAAGGAAGCAGCTTTTAAGAAGGGCATAAAGGAAAGTTTGATTCCACGAGCAAAAGCAGTGAGTTTTAATTCTTCTCGTAGCTTAACCAGTTCGTAAGGTCAACCTCATCACAATACCCAAAATGAGATGTCTTCAGGGCCGCAGACATGGTCTTGACCATTGCTTTGTGAAAGCCTTTCACGGGTTCGGTTCTGTCTTTGCCTGTGAACGCTGGAGGCTTTGATATTGGAATAGGAATAGTTCTGTGTTTTGGTGGAGGTGGCATAACTTCAGCTTTTGGTGAAGGAGGTAGTGTAGCTCCTGTTTGCTTTTCCAGATGGTTGAGAATATCTTCTTTAAGTATTCTGTCATCTTTTCCTGAGCCAGTACCTTCACTCAGCTTAATATTGTTTTCCATCGCAAGGCGACGAGCTGCAGGAGTCGCCAGTGTTTTCCAGCCCTTTATTTCTCGGTGTGTGTGTTCATCATGGGACACAGCAGGGCTTTCAACAACATCTTCTTCTGAATCTTTTAAAGCTTCCGTTTCTGTGTCTACTAACGGCTTTCCCACATAGGCAGTATCATCTCGATTGTAATTCGGTTTTTAATGACTCCGTCGTAACGACTGGTGACAGTACCAGAAGCTTTATCACTTTGAACTTCACAGATGCTACCCAGCTGAGACGCTGCATCTCCTTCTTTTACATGCCGTTCTTTAACAGTTACTTCTCTAATCCCTTCTCCAGTGTCTGAGAGTTTGAGCTGAACAGTCTGTCCCTGGAGAGCAGCAGTCGTTTTTAGCCACTGATGTGGATGGCTATCCTTGAATGGAGGATAACCAAAGAAATACACATATTTTGGCTCCAAAACATGGGCATTACCACATGATTGAAAGTAGGGGACACAGATAGGCTATCATAATGAGTGAAGTCCACCAGGCAGAGAAAGGCAAATATTGTATGATACCGCTTATCTGCAGAATCAGCTGCCCCGCCGTCCAGCTCCAGGTCCTCGGCACACGCGCTGCAGCCATCTTACTCCAGAAAATCCCACTCCAGTATTCTTGCCTGGAGAATTCCATGGACAGAGGAGTCTGGTGGGCTACAGTTCATGAGGTCACAAACAGTCAGACACGCTGAGCAACTAACACTTTAGCTTTACCAGAGAAGAGGGTAAAACTTTGAGGAACTTGAGACTTTGGTATGTTTTAATTCTTGAAATTGTTAGTCACTCAGTTTGACTGTCCATCTCTATAACCCCACGGACTATAGCCTGCCAGGCTTCTCTGTCTGTGGAATTCTCCAGGCAAGAATACTGGAGTGGGCAGCCACTCTCTTCTCCAAAGGGATCTCTCCCAGGGATCAAACCAGGTCTCCTGCATTGCAGGTGGATTCTTCACCTTCTGAGCCACCAGCGAAGCCCTGTAGCTACACAGTGACCCCTAATATTGCAGAGAGGGGTTCCTTCTACTTTATTCCTTCCTAGGCCTGTCTCAGCTGTCCTATGTCCTGCGCCGTTCCACAGAGATTACAGAGCAAGCTTGTGCCTGTTTATCAGTTTTGTATCTTGCAACTTCACGGAATTTATTTATGTTTTAATAATTTTTGGTGGATTATTTATCAATAAACAAAAATTAAGTAGATTCTAAACACTAATAACAAACTATCAGAAAGAAAAATTAATGAAACAATCCCATTTGAAATTACATCAAAGAAGATAAAATATACAGAAATAAATTTAACCAAGGAAGTGAAAGATTGGCATACTGAAAAATATGATATTGAGTAAAGAAAATAAAGAAGACACAAAGAAATGGAAAGATACCTTCTGTTCATGGATTAAAGGAATAATATTGTTAAAATGTCCATACTACCCAAAGCAATCAACAGCCAATGCAATCCCTACCAAAACTCCAATGGCGTTTTTCACAAATATAGAAGGAAAAAAACAACAACACTAAAATCTGTATGGAACCATGATCTACCACAAATAGCTAATCTTGAGAAATAAAAAGCAGAAGATTTCAAAGCATATCACAAAGCTACAGTCATCAAAACAGTACAGTATTGGCCTAAAAACAGAAAGATGGATCAGTGGGACAGAATAGAGAGCCCAGAAATAAACCCACACACACACGGTCAATCAGTTCATGACAAAGAGCCGAGAGTATAAAATGAGGAAAGGACAATCTCTCCAATAAGTGGTGCTGGGAAAACCCAGGGAGCCACGTGCAAAAGAATAAAGCTGGGCCACTATCTTTTACACCATACACAAAAATAAACTCAAATGGATTAAAGACATGAATGTGAGACCTAAAACCATAAGCTCCTGGAGGAAGACATAGGAGGTAAGCTCCTTGACATTGGTCTTGGCAATGATTTTTTTAATTTGACACCAAAAGGAAAGGTGAAAAAAGCAAAAATAAACAAGTGGAACTATGAATATCAACCTAAAAAGCTTCTGTGTGGCAAAGGAAACCATCAAGAAGGTAAAACGTCAACCTATAGAATAGGAGAAAGTATTTGCAAATAATATATCAAATATGAGTCTAATATCCAAAATAAAATTTAAAAACCATACAAATCAACAGGAAAATAGATCCAGTTAAAAAATGGGCAGAGAGTCTGAATAGCAATTTTTATGAAGGACATGAAAGGCTGATAGACAAAAGAGAAGATGCCAGCATCACGAATCATCAGGAAAATGCAAAGCAAAACCACAGGGAAATACCATCTCACACCTGTCAGAATGGTTATTATCAAAAAGGCAAGAATAACAAATGCTGGCTAGAATGTAAAGAAAAGGGAACCCTTGTGTACTGTTAGTAGAAAAGAAAATTAGTGCCATCACCATGGAAAACAGGATGGAGGCTGCTAAAAAAATTAAAAATAGAACTATAATATGATCTAGCAAATCCACTCTGGTATTTAATCCAAAGCAAACTGCAACGCTAACTCGAAATATGTGTACCCCCCATGTTCACAGCAGTAAGAGTTACTGTCCAATGATGGATAACGATAAAGAAAATATGAGATACACAAACACACACACACACATACACAGGAACAGTATTCAGTTATAAAAAAGAAATCTTACCATTTGCAACAAAATGGATAGACCTTGAAGAAATTATGCCAAGGGACATAAGTCAGATATTGAAAGATAGATGTTGTATGACACACTTATACATGGAATCTAAAAAAATCCAAATTTATAGGAGCAGAATAGAATGGTGGTTACCAGGGGCTGGGCAGTGGGTGATTTGAGGAGATGTTGGTCAGAGGGTTTAAACTTCCATTCACAAGACGAGCAAGTTCTGAAGACCTAGCACGTGGCATAGCGTTGCTGTGAACACTACTGTATCACAGACTTCCGCGTCCTTAGGAGGTTCGATTGTAAATGTTCTCATCATGAGAAAGAAAAGATAATCACAGGACGTGGTAGAAGTGCTGACTGATGAACACTGTGGTGGTAATTATATTGTAATAAATAAATGCATTTATCAACATGCTGTCCACCTTCAAGTTATACAATGTTATATGGCACATATCTCAGTTTTTTAAAAAAGTGAGTGAAAATGCCAGGCACAGAATGGGAGGTAATCTCCTCAATACATGTAACTGATAGAGGACCCACATCCAGAATATATAAGCATTCCTGAAAATCAACAATAAAAAGAACAAAAAATAAAAGTAAGGCCTGCACAAGCACCTCCCAAAGAAAGGCACACCAATAACTAGCGAGCATATATCTGTTCAGCAGTGTTAATTACCAAAAAGGTGCAAATTAAAATCACAAGTAAGATACCACTGCACACACACCAGAAGGACTTGAATTAAGAGAAGTGGCAAAATCGAGTGCTGGCCGGAATATGAAGAAGCTAGAATTCAACCACCTTGGAAAACCACTTGGTAGCTTTTAACAAAATTAAGCAGAGGCCTATTTATATATCAGCAACATAACTAACAATGTTCTTGGGAAATCTATTCGTAGCAATTAAAACTTGAAACAATTCAAATGTCTGTCGGCAACAGAGAGGCCCAACCAGCTGTGACTATTCACACAGTGGGGCGCTGATGCAGGCAGCGACATGGCTGAAACGCAGCCTGGCATGCTGAGCAAATTCAGATACAAAAGCAACAGGTAAATTCAACCAACTGTGTTAGAAACAGAAGAGTGGTTTCCTCTGGAGGTGGTAGGGAATTGACTAGCAAAGGACACTGGAGAACTTACTGCGTGATGAAGTGTATGGTACTGACCTAGAAGTCACAAAAGGGCAAAGAAAACACAGTTGTGTTAAAACTCTGCAACAGTAAAAGAACTGGAAGAATATTTTTAAAGCAGATAACAGCAAAGTTTTAAGGTGTTGGTAGTTTTTTTTTTTTACTATCATCCATGTCAATATTTTTTTTTTACTTTACAATGCTGTGTTGGTTTTGCCATACATCAACATGAAGGTTTTTATACACAAAGAGAAAATAAAGGTGATCAAAAAAGTCACCTTCCAACACAATGGAAAAAACAAAGTTTATGAGGAAGGACCAAACACGCGAATGTGTCGGCCAGAGACATGCAGAGGGATGCTCACACTCCCTAGCAGGGAAGTGCTGAGCAAATAACGGCGGACTGGGATTTATATACGCTCGAAAGACTTCTAAAAGTTATGGCTGGCAAGGAAATGGTGAAACGGATGCTTTTGTGTACATAAGCAGCAGAAACATGAAATGTTCCTAAGATTCTGGAAACTTGTGTGAAAGAGGCACCCACCTTAACCCAGAAAGCAGTCCCCACAGCACCGAGTCCCCTACACGTAAGGACATGTGGGCAGGGACACTCACTGCAGCATTTTCCAGAACAGTAAACACAAAGAAAAAGACAAAATCAAACAAAAAGCAGGAAAGAACAGAAGAGGAGAAAGAAGGAATAACCTACTTCCAGTCACTAGAGAATAAACGGATTACAACCACACCAAGAGACACCATGCTCAGTCATGCCAGACGCTTGGCAGCCCCATGGACCGTGACCCGCCAGGCTCCACTGTCCATGGGATTTTCCAGGCGAGAATACCGGAGTGGCTTGCTGTATGTGACTTGAGAACAATTTTTCAGCCTCTAGTCAAAGCATGCAGACACAGACAGTGGTAGGACAGAGTGTCATCCACACTAATCTTTACAAACCTTCACCAGCAAAACACGAGTTGTGACCCGCCTCTGGGCTACTAACGCTGTGTGTCCCTACAGACACTCTTAGTGGCCAGAATACAAAATATTTTCAAGGGCTTCAGTGGTAACAAAAAGAACACAAGAAGTTACTGTTAGCCTTACATTAAAAGGTGTCTTTTTCTGCATGTTCCTCTTTTTCTTAGCCTGTAGGGTTCTTTCCCCTCTTTTTCTTTCCTTTTCTATTTTTGCTCCTTTTTCGTTTCTTAACCTTCTTTCTTTCTCTTTCAACAGGCCGCTTTTAAAATGTTTCTCTGTATTGCATGTTTATGAAGTGGAGTCATATAATTTAGCATATAATTTAGAAAGTAGATGCATTACGACCTCTTGCATAACTTCCTCCAGAAAAACGATGATGCTGTTCTATTCAGGGCTCTGCTGTGCCTGCTGTGTGAAAACACCCACACTTCCTCACAACCCTCCAGCAGTTTGCTTCCTAAGCGTTGACACACTTGAGACACGGAGGTCTCATTTCTCGCCTTACCACTGCTGCCCCACCAGCATCGGAAATTACTATTACATGAGCATTACTGTGCTAATACCGTAACCCTTCATGTTTTTCTTCTGTTACAGGGAATTTTGGTTATGTTGATGGCCTTCAGCATCATTGAATTTCTCATTTCCCTGTCTTTCACCATTATGAGGGGACCCACTGAGTGTGGAGACTGTGCGGAATGGGACAGAGCAGAACTGTCAGAATAAAGGCCTGATGTAAAATGTGACTGCGAGGCGACTTATGCTTGTGGGGAAAAGCCAGCAGGAATACAGACTCTTAAGGCCGGTAATTCCCTGAAGCAAAGGGGAGTGACTCAAAGGAGTTGCTTGGTGCGGGGCAGGGGGCGGGGCGGGCAGGGGAGGAGGCCTGGGAACATTTTGGCTGATGAAACACATCCTGCCTCTTTGCAAGACCATCTCCTCCTCTC
>SJXQ01010008.1:0-46810 GCA_006408695.1 Aepyceros melampus | reverse complement strand
GGCAGTGCGGGGCTGGCCGAGCAGTGAGCCAGAGCCAGGCTGACCTGGGCCCCAGGTGCCTCCCGCTGACTTCGAGGCTCGGCCCGGGGGCTCCTGCTCCGCTGCTGTGTGCGAAGCCGAGCCGGCTGCAAGAGTGGCCGGGCCCGCAGGCCACACCGACCGGCGTCAGCCTCTTAAACCGCTGGCAGGGGACGGCAGAAGCCAGTACAGCGTCCAGGCACCACGCCAAGGGCTGCAGGGGCATTGCATATTCAGCCTCCCCCCGCCAAAAAAATCTAAAAGGCAGGTTTTATTATCACACTCATTTTGCAGAGCCAGTGAAGCTGAAGCATGCAGAGGGTAAGTCCCGCACCCACGGTCACAGAGTCTGCGATGGCAAAGCCGCGCAGCAGCAGGCAGCCCAGCTCCAGAGCTCAGAGCCTCACTCTCTAGGCCAGCACGCTGACGCGTGAGATCCTCGGTCGCAGAAGCTCTTGACACTCTGAAAAATACTGACTGATCATTACAGATTAATACAGGCAACATTTTTACTAAAATAACTCTATTTAAAAAAACAAGAATTAGTGTGGAGAGTAACATTGATATACAGTTTTGTAAACCTTTTTTTTTTTAGGGTTACGTGAGATTCTTTTATTTTTAGCTTTATTGAGTTATAGTTTATTCACCAAAAAAGCTGCACACATTTAATGTGTTAATATGCCCTGTACCATCACCAAGCCGCTAAGCCCACCCATCACTTCCAAAGTGTTCCTTCTGTCCTTTTCTGAGTTTTGGTTTTAGTTTTAGATTTTAGTGAAAATGCTTAATATTAGGCCTATCCTTTTAGCCTATTTTCAAGTGCACAATACCATATTATTAACTATAAGTGCTCTGCTGGACAACAGGTCTCTAAAACTTATGTATCTTGTGTAACTTTACATCCATTGTAAAACAAATCCCCATTTAATCTGACTGCACATTCAAGGGGAACTTTCAGAAACCGCAACGCACCGCATACCACCATGTGCCAACTAAATCACAACTGGTAAGAGTCAGACATGGCTGTTCTTTAAGGTTCCCGGGTAATTGCAGTGCAGAGCAAGCTGGGAAACCTCTGCTTCGCTCTTGCCGGAAGACAGTTGTTCTCTCAGCTGCTTCTGCGCTCAGCCTGTCGCGGTGTCCCCTGTTCTGCAGCCGGTGGAGAATGCTGTTGTAAGTCCATGAAGAGGGGAAATAAGGTCTTACTTAGTATTATGATGAAAATTGTTCTGAGGTCACAGACCTCCGACAAGGGTCTCAAGAAACTCCCGGAGATTCCCAGGCCGCCCTTTGATGACAGCTGCCTGGGAAGAGTTGGGGGTCTCACCTCTGTCATCGCTCGCTTGTCACTGACACCCTGAAAGAGGTGTAACTAGCCCACATGCAGACTGAGGCTCAGAGTGGCTAACTCTCAGACCACGAAAGGGAGCCTGGTTTAGTTCAGGGTTTGAATCAAAATCCCTAGCATGAGATCCTGTTATCCTCTGCTTCTTTAGGCATGGGGAAAACAGCATGCCTCAAGAACAAACAAGCGGGTTTTCACTTCTGCTCTAAGCTGGAAGGAAAAGGCTTGACTGAGGGCAGAGGGCGGGGGAGTGGGGTTCCGATGAAAAGTAGATGGTAGCCAATGGGTAGGGCTCTGATGGGTAGGGTTTTACAATACATTTCAGGAGGGGCCTGTCATCTAATAATAAGGGCTTTTAAGTCAGGCGTTGGTTTCGACCTTTAAAGCAAAGTGACTTGAACAAATTATTTAACCTTTGTGAGCTTTAAACTCCTACACTAAAATATAATGATACTACCTACCTAACGTGTTTACTGTGAGCCTTAAATGAAATGTGAATGGATTCTATGACTGCTTGGAACCTAAAACTCACTCAGAAAATGGTGGGTTTTCTTTGAAATTTGTAATTGCAGTTGTCTTGCTTCCCAAACATCACTATCACTTACTCTGTGCCTTTGAGTCATTTTCCGCGGTTTCCTCTGAACTTTGGTTCCTACAGTTATAAAGCGGAATCAGTACCATGGTGTTACATGGACAGTGCTTGGCGTATAAGCAGATATGCATCTAATGTTATTAATATAAAGTGGTCCCTCAGAGCAGAAGGAAGGGGCCTTCCTGGCAGCTCAGCGGTAAAGACTCCACCTGCCAACGCAAGAGAGGAAAAACCAGAGTGTTACCCCCTCAGTCGCGTCTCGCTCTGTGCGACCCCATGGACTGTAGCCCACCAGGCTCCTGTGTCCATGGGGCTTCCCAGGCAAGCGTACTGGAGTGGGCTGCCCTTGCCTTCTCCGGGGGATGGATCTCGCGCACCCAGAGAGCGCATCCTGTCTCCCGCATCTCCCGCACTGCAGGCGGAGCCCCCAGGGACGCCCTCAGGCCTCCCAGGCATCCACGACTCAGACCCTGCAGCGTTGCCGGCTGTGAGGCGCAGGAGCAGATATGCGCAGACCCGCAGAAACGGACGCGTCCACCTCTTCCCTTTGTGACACCAGTGAGAGGCGGCCGCGAGGCTCCGGCCGCAGCAAGTTCCCGGTTCAAACGCCAGCCTGCCCCCGGCGGGGAGGTGGCACTTTTCCTACGCTGCCCCCACATCGGCCTCTCCAGGATGACTTTCACTTGGCGTTAGTCGTCTGATTCCAGATCACCTTAAAGAAAGAGAGGGAGAAATAGAAAAGAGAGAGAGGGCAAGATAGAGGGTGTGGACTGACGTCAGGTTCAGCCGCAGACGGCTGTGTTTCGGCCCTTTAGACTCGGCAAGCGACTGCCAACTACAGCCCTGGGCCTCTGATGAGATAAATCAATAGATAGCACAATGTGAAAGTCAGGGAAAATCCAAACCATGAACAAAAAGGTGGTATAGGCAGGGCAAGCGGTACAGTATATTCGGACAAAGCTCTCTGCTTCCTGTTCCATACTGACTCGGTTTGGTCCATCTTCCCCCTCACTCTCCTGGCCATCACCTTCCTCCATCACCTTCCCCCTCGCTCTCCAGCCATCATCTTCCCCCATCACCTTCCTCCATCACCTTCCTCCTCACTCTCCCGCCATCATCTTCCCTGTGGGAAGCCGGCGTGAGGAATCCCACCCGTGACAGGGTCACGTGGCAAACTCAGATGGCAGAGCAATCTGAGTCATTTGGATTTCTCCCTGGTTTTTCCTGAGCATGTGCCCCAATAATAAAAATTTGTTCTGTATTTGTCTGTTTCTCCACTGTTTTCTGCCAGTTTCTCGGATAGAGTTAATTCACTGTCTTAGCTCCCTGCATTTGAAAGGAGTGTTGCAGCCCAACCCCCTTTGATAATGCTCTAACCTGCCTAAGCGGATTCCTTTGACCTTTTACAAGCCTGTGAATTGCTCGCAACCCCCAGCTGTGAGGGGCAGAAGAGCCTTGAAATGTCTTAAGTTACAAACTAACTTCTCTTAAGAGCCAAAGCCTTAATAGATTTATTTCACTGTTGCTTCAATGACTGTTGCCAGACCTCCTTATCTGCACCTGGAAGTTTCTGATATACAAACTATATTTGGGGATAGGAATGTAGTAGTTTTTTGAATGTTAGCAACACTAGGCATTTGAGTTAATTGTTTCTTTTATAAATCATTTGTACTCCTGTTTGCTGTGTCCTTGCATTTATGAAAACTCAATCTTGTTCGGCACCTCCCGAGAATGGCGCCAGACCTTGGAAAAACTAACACTTATCAGAGAAGAGCTGTAAATTGTCGAATTGGCCTTTTGGCTGGAAGATCATGTAAATTACCTAAGACTTGTGTATACAATTAGGTATGCAGAGACTAAGCCTGCTCTCGATAAGAGTCAGGGCTGCTGTCATTGCCAAAAAATTTGTGAAACTCATTGATCTTCATGGTATAAAAAGGGGATGGGAAAAATAAAGTTTGGAGTCAGCTTCCTCGAGAACAGTTTTTCAGAGCAGTTTGTCGGACCAGTGTCTCTCGGGAACAGTTTCTCAGAGCGGTTTTTATTCCTCGGACCAGAATTTCTCAGACCGGTTCTGCAGGCCGGTCTCTCCGACGACTCGCTCTCCTAGACTTGTTCTTTAGGGACATCTGGCTCCCACACCTCTCTCTCTCTCTCTCTCTCTCTCTGTCCTCTTGTACTTTACCTCCAGGCTGAATTCCCATCTGGAGCGGGAGGCTCACCACGTCTACTTACTTGCCCTGGCTATAAGTTCTGCGAGAAAAGTGGACCCACGGTGGGGCCCCTTTAGAGATTCAAGCAGACGCCGGTGGCCCACATAGATGGTGCAAACCTCTTGTCTTGAGGTTTTATTGGCTTTCCCCGTAAACCAAGTTAGTTAGCCTCCTGTTTTCCGTTAATTTCCTACTGTTCTATCCTGTCCTGAGCTGTCCTGTCCTATCCTTTCCTATCCGCCTGCTCCGTCCCACCTTTGAGCATCCCTGGATCCACCGGGGCTGGACCCCGGTGCTTCCCCCATCACCTTCCCCATCATCTTCCCCATCATCTTCCCCATCACCTTCCTCCATCATCTTCCCCATCACCTTCCTCCTCACTCTCCCAGCCATCACCTTCCTCCATCATCTTCCCCCATCATCTTCCCCATCACCTTCCTCCATCATCTTCCTCCATCATCTTCCCCATCATCTTCCTCCTCCCGGCACCTGATCTGGCTCTGGGCTCCGCGGTCACACGGTTCCAGCCCCTGCTGCAGAGAGAGAGGACACAGGGAGACTAGACAGGGAAGCGGCGAGCATGGAGGTGGAGATGCCATGCAAGTGACTCCCCACACGTGGAGCTCTCACCTGAGGCTTCCGGGGACACGTTCTGTAGCACCAAACAATATTTTTAGGCCATCTCTGCTAAATTCAACGTGAGACACACACGGTCCCACTGGAACGCTACGCATGGGCCAGTGGGGGTGCAGAGCGCACCCAGCACCGCCATGGGGAGGGCTGAGCGATCCTCGAATCGCTCCGCGCGGACGCCTCCTTCCCACCCGCCCCTCCTAAAAGCAAAGGGAAAAGGTAAGAGTCCTAACGCCCTGCTTGGGAGAATCTCTAGAGCCCTTCTCGCCCGGGGCCCTCCCAGCCACACCTGCTCGCAGGGCGGGGGCGCGCCGTCCTCTAATTCAGGCAGCGTGAAGTGCGCCCGGCGGTCCCTGGGGTCTTTTTCAAGAAGTGAAACCTCCTGGTATGGCGGAACTTTTTTGTATATCCTCCGGCTCTCATAAATGTGCATTAAACCCAGGCCCCGGCGCAGAGCGCGAGGCAGCAGCGCCCCTGACTTCCTGCCCCCTGGCCCGCTCACTGGCCCCCGCGTCCTGGGGAAGCGACTCGGCGGCCAGAACCCGCGCATCAGCCCTCAGCCTTGAGACGCGGAGACTCAGGTAGGAGCCCGTTCGCTCTGTGTACGCGACTGAGGCCGTGACGGATAAGGCGCAGGGCGGCTCGCGAGGCGACAGGCCCAGCTCTGACTCCAGCGCTTCCCTGCTCGGGTCTTCTGGTGGTGCCACCATCCGAGGAGGGGCGAAGCCAAGCCGTGCGGTGTCTGCCATCGTAACCGCGCGCTCTCAAGAACGGCCTGGGCCAGGCAACTCTGGGTCCTTCCACAAAAGCAGCAGACTGCAGTAGGTAGATTAAAGCATGGTTACTACCTGCTGGGCTCCAACCTGAGCTCCACCGTCAACAGGTTACTGAACCTCAATATTCCTCGGTTTCCTTCTCTGTAAAATGGGGGCAGTAGTAATACCCCCTGCATTATGGAGAATAAAGGAGCTAAAATCCCGGCGCTGCTAGAATGGCCGTGTACCAAGTGAGAAAATAATCAGGCATGGCTATTATGAAAATAACACGCCTCTCGCTTTAAATGCTTTTGTCTCCAGAGATGTCGCACTAAATGTGAGTAGCCTTAGGTGTTGGTGAGTCTCTCAGGCTAAAAGTTTCTGGAGGGGCTTGGTGGGCAGCAAACCTCTGCCTCAAATCCGTCACAGCAGCTGCTGGGGGCGGGGTGCGAGGAGGATCTAGGGAAGGCTGATAGCGATGACCTAACCCTGTCAGGGTTCTTTCCTGAAACCAGCAACACTCCCATAGGACGGTCTCAGCTCACTGATCAACAGGTGAGGGGAAATGGCCACCTTTTGGTCTAAACCTGAGTGTGCGTAAAGCTGCCCAGGAAAGCAGTTCAGTTTCCTATTTATTAGCTCATAGAGTGCAGAAAAGACCTTCCCCGTAGCTCAGATGGTAAAGAGTCGGCCTGCAATGCGGGAGACCTGGGTTTGATCCCTGGGTCGCGAAGATCCTCTGGAGAAGGAAATGGCAACCCACTCCAGTGTTCTTGCCTGGAGAATCCCAGGGATGGGGGAGCCTGGTGGGCTGCTGTCTATGGTGTCACACAGAGTCGGACATGACTGAAGCAACTTAGCAGCAGCAGCGGAGGGATTAACAATATGACATGAGAAAGATGACTTTTGTTGACAAGTGAAGAATGCAAAGAGCTGGGGGCTTAAAGAATTTCCGCCCAGGAAGAGCCTTCCGTGTGTGTGTGCTCAGCCTGTCCAGCTCTTCTGCGGCTCCTTGGGCTGCAGCCCGCCAGGCTCCTCTGTCCATGGGATTCTCCAGGCAAGAACACTGGAGTGGGTTGCCATCCCCTCCTCCAGGGCATCTCAGGGATTGAACCCATGTCTCTTGTGTCTCCTGCATTGGCAAGCAGGTTCTTTACCAGTAGTGCCGCCTGGAAGGCAGGAGATGTGTCCAGACCAGTGGCTTTGTGGGCAGTGGAGGGATGTGAGCTTAAAAAACCATGTTGAGACCACCAGTGTTTCTGAAAACCAAGAGATGGGTGATGCTTCTTAAGCGTGAACTCTTAGAATAAAGCAAAGTCTGAAACTGTAAAAAAACAAACAAAAAAAAGTCATGTAGAGTCTGTGAGCAGCCAGATGGAGGGTTTCTTCAGCAGGCGATGATGGATCAGAGATGAGTTCAAGTTCAGGAAAAAGGATAACTTCAGCAGGGATTTAGAGAGCCTGATCTAGTAGGCTCGCAGAGGATGGATTAGGAAAGAGAGATGAAAGGCAGAAAAGTAAGGTTTTTGTGCTAGACCAGGAGAGGAAACGAGAATCTCACTCATGGGGTGACACTGGCAGAAAAAAAAAAAAAAAAAGGAAAAGCTCCACCTGCAAACTAAGATCCCTTGCAGAGGGAGAAGCGGCAGGACTTGGCCACCGGCTCCCCGTGGAGATGAAAGAGCTGGAGAGGAATATGGCTCCAGCTTTCCAAGGCAGGGAGGCAGGGAGACGGACGCGGAGCTGTCTGAGGGCTGGTGCCTGGCTCAGCAGCACAGTCTTTATCTCTTGGAGCCGTCTCACCCCCAGCTCATGACACACAGGATCACAGTGACACGCAGGATCCCGGTTCCCAGACCAGATTGGAACCCGTGCTCCCTGCGCTTCAGCGTCTTAAACCACTGGGCCTCTAGGGAAATCCCTGCAGCACAGTCCTTGAAAAGAGCGGTTTCAGCTGAGTGGCTCCGGCAGCAACTAGCCGCCAAGTGTCGAGGAGTAAATGGGTGGTGAGGAGGTGGAGGGAGACAGGAAGCGCTTGGGACGCTGGGGGCACAGGACTGGGGGGCTGGGAAGCGGCTGGGGCAGGCCTGGGGCAGAGGAAGGGGTTTGGGGTTGGGGGACACTGCAGTACCTGCTAATCGTAACGAAGGTTCTTTGCTCTGTTCTGAATGTTGTGGACACAGCAGGGGAAGGAGAGGACGGGGCGGATGGAGGCAGGAGCACTGACAGGTACACGCGAGCCTGTGTAAGCAGAGCAGACAGCTGGTACAGAGCTGCTGCACAGCGCAGGGAAGGGAGGCTCAGAGGGAGGGCATATACACCCCTATACGGTTGACTCATGCTGCCGTGTGGTAGAAACTAGCAGAACACTGTAAAACAGTTACCCAGCAATTAAAAATCATCAAAAATTTTTAAAAGGCAGGTTCCAGTGACAGTTATCCTCTGAGCGCTATCCTCTGAGACAGTTATCCTCTAAGTTGAAATGATCCCATGTTCTCAAAACAAAACTCTTTGACTGGAGAGATCTGATCACCAAGGTAGCAAGCAGCAGAGCTGGGGCCTAGAAACAGCAGAGCTCTTTCTGCCTTATACTCCGTGAACAGACAAGAGCCAGAGATGCGAGGACAGCTCTCTGAAGAAGCATCACCGCAGTGAAAGGAGATGGGCGGAGGGGCCCCAGCAGCGGGGAGGAAGTGAGACCACGCTTCCTCAGAGACAGGCACGCCGGGGGCCACGAGGGTAAAATGAAAACTATTTTGAGTGGCAAAGGAGGAAGCTGAGGTAACAAGAGCCGCACAGCTTTGGGCTTCTGAGTAAAGGATGGGTTTATTGGGCCTAAAAATCATTATTCAAACCAAAACCCATAAAGGCTGTGAGAGGTCTTCAGCATAGATGGACAGGGGAACTGTGTGGGTGCCGTTCGCAAACCCCAAACCAATTGCAGAAGTTGCTCTAATAACACAGGGCAGGGTCTGATCAACACAGTCTTGCTTTTAGTACAGTTCAGTGAGAATAAAATCCTCCTGTGACCACATTTTGACCAGTGTGATCAGTAATTGCTACCAAGTGTAGCCACTAGTCTCGGAGCCGAACTGTGTTGTGGAAAACACACCAGTGGGGACAAAAAGTCACTGAACAATTAAAAAAATACACAGGGCAGGCTGCAGGAATCTACAATATTCTGATGAGCGTGTGGCCCAGTTTCATACATTCCCACAGAATAAAGTGAATAAAATCCTTCATTAGTCAGCCCGCAATAACCTGCTATAAATATATATATATATATATGGGCTTCTCTGGTGTTGCTGCTGCTAGGTTGCTTCAGTCGTGTCCGACTCTGTGCGACCCCATAGACGGCAGCCCATCAGGCTCCCCCATTCCTGGGATTCTCCAGGCAAGAACACTGGAGTGGGTTGCCATTTCCTTCTACAATGCATGAAAGTGAAAAGTCAAAGTGAAGTCGCTCAGTCATGTCCAACTCTTAGCGACCCCATGGACTGCAGCCTACCAGGCTCCTCCGTCCATGGGATTTTCCAGGCAGGAGTACTGGAGTGGGGTGCCATTGCCTTCTCCATCTCTGGTGTATATATAGTTATTTCCATGAAAAAATGAAGTAACATAGAGAAACAAGTATGTCTGTGTTTATAAATTACCATTTACAGTAGCATATGTGTTGAAGGTTTTGTAGAAATACACTTGCCGGAGTGAGACATCATTTTAAGAGAAATAAAATATTCCCCTCCACAGTCATTACTGCATTACTCATTGCTGACACAGCCCTAGCAGGACTTGTTTACATAAAAGGCTTATGTCACCAATAATACAGGCATAACCTTAAGCAGCTGAGAAATAAGGAGAAATTAAAACAACAGTAGTCCAGTCGTCACCTTCTGTCCAGATGACTGATGACCTTGGCTCTGGAGAGAGGCCAGGTAACCGCGGCTCATTCCATACTTGTGGTTTAGTTGCTAAGTCATGTCCGACTCTTTGTGACTCCATGGACCCGCCAGGCTCCTCTGTCCATGCGATTTCCCAGGCAAGAAGCCTGGAGTGGGTTGCCGTTTCCTTCTCCAGGGGATTGTCCCAACCCAGGGATTGAACTCACACCTCCTGTATTAGAAGGCAGGTTCTTTACCACTGAGCCACCAGGGAAGTCCCTTCCATGCTTAACCAAGGGAAAATAACTAAGTTCTCAGAACTCCCATTTCCATGCATGCCCACAAAGTGACAAAATGCCCACTTAGTAGTAAAGACGTGGGAGAGCTGGAACCAGATACCCAGTATCCTGGCACAGAGCGGGTGCTCCGTGAACAGCTCTGTGTGGTCCAGCCTGCAGTGCAGAGAAAAGCACCAACCTCAGAGCCCTGGGTCAGGCTCTGCCACTATGTGCAAGGCCTTTTTATTTTTAAATAGGTCCATCATTTATTATTCATGGGAATAAAGTCCTAGAAATACAATTATGGGAGTACGTCAACATTTGTTTGGCTGCACCACACACAGCCTGGGGGATCTTAGTTCCCCAAGGGATCGAACCTGCACCCCTTGAATTGGAGGCACAGAGTCTTAACCGCTGGACCACCAGGGAAATCCCAAGTACAAGGTCTCCAACAAGGCATGTCCCATCCCTGCGCCACAGTTTCCTCATTTGTCAAATGAACAGAATGGTTTCAGAGGTTCAGGCTGGCGCTAAAATCTCCGCCTGCTGACCAGAAACGGCTTTGTAAACTCCCTTAGCGGTCTATGTGAATATGTTGCCTTTTGTTGGCGGTCTTGTGGGGAGGTTTGTGGTGCAAAGCAGGTCCCTGAGACCACCGGGCATGTGGCAGTCTAGAGCTGGGGCAAACATCAGGTGTGACAGCCCACAGCCTCCCCTCTTTGCTTCAGCCACGGCTCAGACAGATGCTCTGCTTTCAACTGATTTATAATCATTCACATTGTACATTTCTATGAACAGAAGGAAAAGCTTCGTAAAGGAAAGGCTAAGTTCCTGTTCCCCAGGGAGACAAAGCAGCCTGGTGTCATAGAGTCTGTCCTGGCTAGGTCTTAGCCCTCATTTTCTAAAATATTTTTTGGCGTGTAGTTGCTTTAAAATGCCATGCTAGTTTGGGCCGTCCGTCCGAGTCAGTTAAACTCCCTTAGCGGTCTATGTGAATATGTTGCCTTTTGTTGGCGGTCTTGTGGGGAGGTTTGTGGTGCAAAGCAGGTCCCTGAGACCACCGGGCATGTGGCAGTCTAGAGCTGGGGCAAACATCAGGTGTGACAGCCCACAGCCTCCCCTCTTTGCTTCAGCCACGGCTCAGACAGATGCTCTGCTTTCAACTGATTTATAATCATTCACATTGTACATTTCTATGAACAGAAGGAAAAGCTTCGTAAAGGAAAGGCTAAGTTCCTGTTCCCCAGGGAGACAAAGCAGCCTGGTGTCATAGAGTCTGTCCTGGCTAGGTCTTAGCCCTCATTTTCTAAAATATTTTTTGGCGTGTAGTTGCTTTAAAATGCCATGCTAGTTTGGGCCGTCCGTCCGAGTCAGCTCTCATGTAAACACACATCCCCCTCGTTTCTGGGTTTCCTTCCCGTTTCCACCGGGGAACACCGCGCCGGCCTCCCTGTGCCACGCAGCAGGTTGCCGTTAGCCGGCTGCTTCCCGCGTGGGCGTGTGCGGACCTCAGCCCCACGGTCCCCACTCACCCCTGCGCCCTTCCCCTCCTTGGTGATGTGTGTGTGTGTTCTCTATAATTATGCCTCTGTTTCTGCCAAGCCCTCATTTTAAATCCCTGGTGGCTATGTGGCTTTGAACAGGTTACTCGCTCCTCTGTGTCCTTGCTGCCGCTTCCGCACGAGAGGCAATGCTTTATCCCGTCTCCCCGCTGAGGCTCAGATGAGGTGCCAGACCCAGAGTGTCTGTGTTGCTGGGAAGGGGGCGCCGGACGGGGCCGGGGAGGCTCCCGACACGTGTCCTCAGCACCCCGCCGGCGCCCAGAGACAAGCGCGCGGGACGCACGGCCTCGGCCTCCAAGGCCGCTCACGCGACTCCGTCAGTGAGGACAGCACGGGCTCTGTGTCCCTAAAGGAAGACTTCCAGGGCCCGGGAAAGGCTCGGCGGAATTCATGCCAGTAACTGACCCTCAGGCATGAGTTCCCAAGGGGATCACACGATGAAGAAGGCAGAACGGTCTTAAAATGTCAGAACCGGAAAGGGGCATTTCCGTTCAGAATCCAGAGATCAAACCACACTGACTTTCTCCCTGTGTACGGGGCACTTTCACTCACATTAACTTACTGACTTAGCACACCCTGCCTGCGAAAGGTGTATTGGTCTCATTTTTCAGATGGAAAAAAAATAGCAACAAATGCTCCTAAAGGAAATCAGTTAAGAATGATTTGTTAGAAGAATCCTTGTTAGGAATCTTGTTAAGGAACAAGAACGAAAGCAGCGCATGCTTCAGGCGTGGCTGCGCCACCTGCACGTACTTCTTCAGTTACCCTCACTTCTAAACCCAGGCTCACTTTCATTACTTTTAGAAGTACTCGCTTGCTTGGCCGACTGTCCCGGGTCGCGGGTGCGGCCCGAGGCCCCTGCCTCTTCACCGCGCCGTGCGGGGTCTCTGGTGGCGGCCCACGGCTCATCCCGGACGGGCCCGGGGCCCTGCAGCGGGAGAGCGGAGTCTTGGCCGCTGGACCTCTGGGGAAGTCCCAGGTGTGCTTTAAATAGTGAAGAAGAAACGCAAGGGATGTATGCTCTGGTAGGGAAAGACGGACGGTGAAGAAGCAGGCAAACACAGCAACGACTCGTGATAAGTGAGCACGAAGCAAAGGAAGGGCGGTGCTGCGGGAGAGTCGTCAGGAGGCCGCACTGTGGACGGAGGGCTCGGGAAGGCTTCTTCGAGACCCTGAGGCCTGAGCCGCCTCCGGCTGAGGCACACATGCCATGCGGCCGTTTAAGTCTTACAGCCACCGTGTGAGACAGGAATCATCACTGTCCCCGTTTTATGGCTGAAGAACTTGAGGCCCAGAGCTTGAAGAACTTGCCCAAAGTTTCACAGCAAACAGGGAAATCTTGATCTGAACCTAGGCAGTCTGAGGTGTGATTCAGGAGGCCACTGTCTTACACAGAACCTTCGAGAACCTCCCTGAGGTGATGTACTCACGATTGCAGAGTTAGTGGGAGCAGGGCAGACTGTACCAGCCCCTCCTGACTGCAGGCACGGTCTTCACCATCTCCCACCAAGGTGACTCTGGCCCAGCACCACGGACAAAAGCAGATAAGCAAAGGGACAAGGACAAGCCCGTGAAAAATACACTTTCTTATATTAAGCACAAGAAGAGCATCCAAGGGTGACAGACTCCCAGAACACACGAGTTAGCGAGCGTGATGCTCTCCACAGAGAAAACCACGGCCCTTGTGTGGGTGTCGAGAACACTAGCAGGGACCCCTGAGCCAGATCCCTGTACATTTAAAAAATAGCCACAACCTAAAAGTTGAGAATGTTCTTTTATTTGGCAGAAATTCTTAGGACTTAAGCCCAGGAGGCAGCATCTCAAGAAATCCTGAGAGAACTGCCCTAAAGAGCTGAGGGAAGGCGCCAGGTCTTTCAGAAGTTTTGAAACAAGAGGCAGGTAGCCTGAACATCGAGATGTTATTGTTAATTAAAGGAAACCAGACCTTCCAAGTTAGGGGATTCGGTGCTTTTCTGTGTATGGGAAGATGTAAGCATCTGGGCTCACGGAAATCAGTCCTTTCATATTGTTCAGCCGCTCAGTCGTGTCTGATCCCACGGACTGCAGCACACCAGGCCTTCCTGTCCTTCACCATATCCTGGAGCTTGCTCAAACTCATGTCCATCACGTCGGTGATGCCATCCAACCATCTCATCCTCTGACGTCCCCTTCTCCTCCTGCCCCCAATCTTTCCCAGCATCAGGGTCTTTCTAATGAGTCAGTTCTTCAGATCAGGTGGCCAAAGTATTGGAGTTTCAGCTTCAGCATCAGTCCTTCCAATGAATATTCAGGACTGATTTCCTTTAGGATGGACTGGTTGGATCTCCTTGCTGTCCAAGGGACTCATAAGAGTCTTCTCTGACACCACAGTTCAAAAGCATCGGTTCTTCGGCGCTCAGCTTTCTTTATGGACCAACTCTGACATCCATACATGACCACTGGAAAAACCATAGCCTTGACTAGATGGACTTTTATTGGCGAAGTAATGTCTCTGCTTTTTAGTATGCTGTCTAGGTTGGTCATAACTTTTCTTCCAAGGAGCAAGCATCTTTTAATGGGTGCCCTTAGGGCTCAGAAATTCACACTGCAGGGCCAGAATCACTGATGACTCTGACATCCTCAATTACTGACCAGGCAGGAAATACTCCACTTGTTATACTTTGTCTGAGATGCTCCCCCAGACCCTATCTCAGAAGTGGAAGGAGGCCTTGCCTCGATCCAAAGCCAGTAGGAAAAGGCCCTGACTGCCTTCAGTGACACCGTGCGGAGAACACAGAGGAAACTGTTCAGATTCATGACAAGGTAGAAGTTGGCTAACAATCCTGTTTCCTCTCATTTTATTGTTTATCTTCAGGAGTCTGAGGGTGAAATGACGACACCCAGGAATTCAGTGGTTGGGACTTTCCCAGCAGAGCCTCTGAAAGGCCCCACTGCGGTGCAAGCTGGTCAGAAAGTGGTTCCCAGGAGGGGGCCTGCGGTGGTGGGCCCCACACAGAGCTTCTTCATGAGGGAGGTGAAGGCTCTGGGGGTAAGTCGGTCGCCCTGCATTCCACATCCTAGGGACTCTCTGGCCTCCAGAAGCAGCTGCTACTGGCCAGGTACAGGATTCAACCTGACTTAAAGGTATTTGATCCAACATGAGGTGTTCTTTATGGCTGACACGGCAGCGGGGTGCGGGGGCGGGGAGGACGGGGAGGATCAAAGCAGGGATGCACAGAGATTACTGCGGTTTATGCTCCCCTGCCCTGATCCTGAGACTTGCATAGTTAGGGGTCTCCATCCCAAGTCATCACCAATATCCCAGTACACCTGCCTTGGAAATGCCAGGGTGGTGGGGAAATGAATCCAAAGACGACAAAGGTCTTGGGCCCTTTAACGCTTGCTCTGGACATCTCGCACCGCCCTTCTGCTCAGGAGCCAGGGCTTCCAGGTCCCCCTCCTGCTTCCTGACGCGACGATTCCAGCTCCACCGTCAGCGCCCCTCTCACCCCGCAGGCTGTGCAGATCATGAACGGGCTATTCCACATTGCCCTGGGCAGCCTCATGCTGATCCACATGGACGTCTACATGCCCATCTGTGTGACCCTGTGGTACCCTCTCTGGGGAGGCATCATGGTGAGTAAAACCTAGTCACCTTTTGGGGGAGTGATGCAGACAAAAAATGTTCAAAGAAGCTCCACGGGAATATACCAGATCACCTATGTCTTGAGGAAAGCAAGGAGTGGGGAACAGGTGTCGGGTTGTAGTGATTTAGGAGAAAAAGAGGCTGAGTTGAGCCTGAGTCTCGTGGTTGAGTCAGTGGTCATGCTTCTTGGGAATTCAGAGAAAGCGGCCCGGCGTGGATGTCCACAGCGAGGGAAGACTGCTCCAAGCACAGCCTCCCCAAATTCAATGGCTGGGGTGGAGCTGGGTGGGTCCTAGACTTTAGGGTTGGTGTTTCAGAAAGCAAGAGTGGGTGGGGGCATCGCAGCTCCTCCCACCTGGCCCTTCCTACTGAGGATTCGCTTTAGTTCCTGTCTCATGTGGTGAAACACCATCAGCAGGGCAGTAATCCTCACGGCTGCCTCACGTGCAGCCCTTCACGTCTGCAACCCTGTGTGGCTGAGGCATGAGGCAGTGATGTCTTTATCCCCATTACACTCTCATAGACGAGCTATGAGGACAGGTCCAGGACTGAAAGTTTCAGGGCAAGGAGAGATGGGTTAGAGCCAGAGTCTCCTCCATTTTACAGCTTGAAGAGCAGAACAGGAAGACAGAAACAATGGTCACTTCCTGTAGCAGCCCGCATTTTAATAAAGCGCCTGCTCCAGGCAGGCCAAGTGCTGCTTCTACGTCAGTTCACTCATCGTTGCCATCAGTCATTTAAAACACTGTGAACTCCAAAGAGCAATTCCCCCAATTTTTTTTTAATGGAAAGTTAAAACTTTTAAATTCACCGTGTGAGTACTAATTGACATGGAAATGTGAGTTCTGCCTTGGGGTTTACTAAATGCCTAGTCACAGATCCCCAGCTGGTTGAATGAAAGGCGTGGATTTAATGTGGTTGAGCCTGAATAGTGGAGAAATATGTGCTGAAAAATGAACGAATCCATTTAAAAGGGCTGAATATGCAGGAAAGTGGTTCAAAGGGTGGACAGCTTTTTCACCATCGCTTCTCCACATTAAAAGGTGATCTTCCCCTCTGCCCCTCTCCCCGCTGCTGCTCCCATCTCGCCCACCCCTCCCCGCCCACCGCCTCTTTGTTTACAGTACATCATTTCTGGATCACTGCTGGCAGCAGCGGAGAAGAACTCCACGCAGAGCATGGCAAGTAGCGCGTGCCCTCCTCTCCCGCCACGGACGGAGTTCCTCACGCGGGCCCGCCCATGGCGCTCTCCCGCACGCCAGAGCAGCTTTCCCGCTGGAGACAAGGGCCCTGGGAGACCTTGGAGTCACAGTCACTGTTACCCCTGAACCCCTAGAAGTGAAAGCTCCTCTATGATGCTACTGTAATCGGTCCATAACAAACGTGAAAACGGCGTGTCCGTGGAAACAGAGGCAGACTGATGAAGCGCAGGCTTATGGTCTCAGGAATGAGAGACGCTGCAAGAGACTGAGATCTCTTTGAAAATCACGTCCCTTCTCTCAGATCAGCATTGAGGAAAATGGTCTAATCAAGACCGTGATTGACTCAAGTCTCAGTTAGCCTTGAGCTGTAGCCTTGGGCAAGCCAGCTTCCCCCTACGTACCTCTAAATCTTCACCTATGAGATGGAGACGATAGTCCTTGCTACCGTATGAAATTGTCCTGAGGATAAGACAGTGAAATATATGCAGGGTAAAATTTATGAAAGTGCTTCAGAGGCTGTAAGGAGCTAGAGGGCTCGTGCTCACATAGCTCCTCAGGACACATTTACACCCTGGTAGCTCCCCTGCTTCTCTGCAGGTCAGGAGTTCACCAGCAGGCTTCCTTCTTTAACTTTTCTGCATTCACTAAGGTCTTACTAATTTAAGTCCCTTCCGAAGTCCGTGAGAGATTGAGGTGACTCCCCTCTAGAGGTGGTCTGACAAAACTCACTTTGTGGGGAAAAACAGCAGCTGTTTATGAAGATGAAGCTGTATTTACAATACAGCTGACTGTATTTTACTGTACTGTAAAATGTACTGGCTTGCCATCTGTAGGTCATACCACCAGGGATGAAATCTGCATGTTGTAAGATAGTCATCAGTGACTGCACATCGTTATAGCGCTTGCTGCATGAATCTTCCTGGTTTTGACCCTGACCATCCCTGCAAGGTGGCGTGCCACACGGACATCCTGGCGCCACCCAGAGACGTCAGCCCTAAGTGTATTTGTTTTGGGAGGTGGCTGGCTGACCAGGGCTGATTGCAGCCCATGTCCACAGGGAAGGAGAAGGCCATTACTACTGTGTGTCTCCTCTCGCTGGTACAGACCTAGAGGGGCCAACCTGCTCTCTCCCTGCATATACCCACAAAGCAACCTGCTTCACCGCGACACACTCTGAATACCACTTACTTCATTTGCTCAGCTGTGCATTGAACGTCTACTAGGATTCTGGGGGAGGGGGCACTGGCAGTTAAAGGAAGTACAAGGATCACTTCTAGAACATTTTCTTGATGAACTGATTGGATGGGTGGCATAAACGAGGTGGGGAGGACCGAGAAAGCGACAAGGTGCAGACAGGAAGGTGTTTATTTTGCAGTGACAAAGAGGCTAAAGCAGGCAAGAGAAACAGGACTCAGCAGGATTTAGAGGTAGTACCTTTATGCGTCAGGAAAATAGGATCTGGACCTCTGACCTAGCTTATATTGTCCAGTTGGAAATTAGACTCAATTAATACATATCTGTGTCTCTTATTTCAGCTCACAGGAAGAGTAATAATGAACTCTTTGAGCCTCTTTGCTGCTATTTCTGGAATAATTTTTTTGATCATGGACATATTTAATATGACAATTTCCCATTTTTTTAAAATGGAAAATCTGAACCTTATTAAGACTCAGAAGCCGTATATTAACATAAATAATTGTGAACACGCTAACCCTGATGAGAACAACTCTCAGTCCATGGAGTATTGTGCCAGGATACGGTTTGTGTTCTTGGTAAGTGTGAAACTGGATTTATTTCCGGGAAGGAAGCCTGGCATTTTTCTGATGATGTGTGGGTCTGCTACTTATTGCCTGTATGGTTTTGAGCCAGAATTCTGAGCACAGCACACTGTGTCTCATTTTCTTCCTCTGTAAAATGGGAGACGGTAACAGTATTTATAGAGCTGTTTTGAGGGATAGTTAACATGTGAAAAGCACTTTGAACAGTGTCTGGTGCACAGAAAGTGCTATTTAAGCCTTTGCTTTAACATTTATTAGTATTATTAATGGAACTAATGTTTATTATTTTTATTATTAAGAGGAACATTGAAGAACCTAAGTTGTAATGAGTGTCATTTGCGTCAAGGGCTTCCCACGTGGCTCAATAGTAAAGAGTCCACTTGCCGAAGCAGGAGAGGCGGGTTTGACCCCTGGCTCGGGAAGATCCCCTGGATAAGGAAATGGCAACCCACTCCAATACTCTTGCCTGGAAAGTCCCATGGACAGAGGAGCCTGGCGGGTTACTGTCCATGAGGTCATAAAAGAGTCGGACACGACTTTAGCGACTAAAACTTCACTTCACTTGAAGGGAAAAAAACTACAGCTCCCAGGTGTGGAGAAATTTCCTTCGTGTGATACTGTACCACCTAAAGCTGGATACAGTCTCACGTGGAGCTCACACTAAGCTGTTCTTACCTACATGGCGTTGATTCTTCAACTAACTATTGCTGCCTTACTTTCGGTCAGCAGCATACACTCTCTGTTATGTGGCAAGAGTTGTACTAAGGGTTAGGGTTATGCAGATACCAGCATTTCTCAGTTAGTCACTATTTCCCTAAGGAATTGACCTTTTAATCATTTAGTCAACGGTCATTTACTATGCATTCACCATATTCTCTTATCTTCATTGGTACATTTTTGCCCTCATTTTTCTGTTCTTCAGAGCAATTTCGCAGTGTTGATGATCTTTGCCTTCCTCCAGAAGCTTGTGACAGCTGGCACTGTTGAGAATGAATGGAAAAAAATATGCTCCAGACCCAAAGCTGTAAGTAGAAGCTGTGCTGTTCACAACCTCCCTTAGGAAAGTCTCACCTGCAGAAAGTCACTTATGGAGAGCATAATCTGATGAGTCTGGAGCATCATGAAAAATGATTCTGGCATATTTCTGGGAAGCAGAAAATACCAGTAATGTTCAGTGTATTTGAGAAATGGCTGACTGGGCTGATTGCAGCCTGTGTCCACGAGGAAGGAGAAGGTGTATCACTACTGTGTGTCTCCACTCGATGGTACAGACCTAGAGGGGCCAGCCTGCTCTCTCTCGCCTGCACTCACAGAGCATCCTGCTTCTCTGACACACTCTGAGTACCACGTACTGCATTTGCTTAGCAGCTGTGCACTGAACGTCTACTAGGATTCCCAGGGCAGGGAGGGGGCAGGGGCGTGGCATTAAAAGCAGTACAAGGGTCCTATGCTATGTGCATCCTCTTACTAGCCTTGGACTCTGCTGGACTTCAGCCATGCCTCCTACTTTCAGGTTTCCATACTTAGATGGCTGAAGGCTCATTAAAGCCACTAGTTCTTCCAAACCCAATTTCACAGTACTCCTTTCTCCCCTATTCTTTCTAATCTCTCTTCCAAAACAGCAGGTTCAAAGAGGCCCTATGGTTGAGAGACATGAATATCCAAGTGATCAGCTATCGACTGCTTCAGAATCGCAGGATGTCAGCTTCGCAATACAGTTTAGAAATCATTGTTAATGCCTTCATTTTGCAAGTGAGGAAAACAGGATTAGAGACAGCAAGTTAATACTTTCCTGAGGTTATCTCCAATAAAGGCCAATCAAAACTGACATATAAATTCCTCTATTATCACAGTAGTTCCTTCCCAAACACTGTGAGTTCATCCCAGGTAAGGTGGGAAGTATTTGCTGGCCTTGAGGATAAGCCTTGATTAGTGGTTTGGTGAGAATCTGAACACCTGGGAAACCAGTCCTGGTATGCAGAAGTGTTTAGAAAACAGCATAAAAACCAGGAGATATTGAAATTTGTGCAGACTGTTGGGAAATGTGCCAATGATCAAAGCTGAGAAAAGTTTGCTCGATTTTTTTGCTCCAGAATGTCGTTCTCCTGTCAGCTGAAGAAAAGAAGGAACAGGCGATCGAAATAAAAGAAGTGGTTGAGCACACTGGAGCGGCCGAGCAGATTGAGATATCTTCCCTACCAAAGAATGAAGAAGACATTGAGTTATTCCAGTCCAAGAAGAGGAAGAAGAAGCAGAAATGAACTTTCCAGAGCCCCCCCAAGATCAGGAAGACCCGCAATAGAAAACGACAGTGTCCCTTAAACTGCTTCTTTCTTCTGCTGTCCTCTTTTTCCTTTACATTAGTGTTCACAGCTTCCCAGAGACTGACTCACTCGCATTTCTGCAGGCGCTCTGCACGTGGCCTCCACGTCTTCCTCTGGGCTTCGCGTAGAGGGACCACAGACAGCTCCCTTCTCCCCATCCTCGTTCGGAGAATGAACACAGGCCCTTGCAGCAGGCTGTCGTACCGTGTTTCCCGCCTAGGACAGCCGTCTTACACTGGAAAGAGGGAGCCTGGATCAGGGCTGCAGCATGTGGTTTGCCACTGGCCTGCTCTTGGGTGAGATGTAGCAGAGTAGCAGCAGCTTGTTTCTTCTCTCCTCTCTGCAGCAGGCAGACTCTGTATCAGATGAAAAATGTGAGTGACTGCTCCAGGCCAGCGTTAAGCTTTGATCTCTCCCACGTCTACATTTGTGTGTGTGTGTGTGTAATCTCTTTTGTACCACTGTTCTCAGGAAAGTAAAGATAATAGTAATGAGGTACAGTAAAGAACCTATCCCATCTGCCTTTCTCTGGGGCTGACACTGTTGCCTCTGCGTCTCACTGGAGGGGCTCTAAGGGGCCAGTCCTCAGCCCTGTCTCTGCACAACCAGCACCGCTTTTGCCTGGATCTGTCTCCTTCCGTCTTGACTCTCCCTAACTTCTCCTCTAGGCTCGTGGCTGCACTGTCTACTACTGTTCCCTTTTAGGCAAGAAAAGAAAGGACGCCGGAAACAAATGCCGCAATGAACTCCCAAATCGCAAAGGATAATCAGTGCTTGCATTTGTACAGTGTTTCCCAGTTCACAAAACATTTTATCAAGTGATTGTAATTGATCTTCCATGATCAAGGAAAAAAATGTCTATCTCTGTTTTACCATGTTTTCACGGTAAACAAATAAATCAATGTAACTTGTCAATAGTCCAGCAAGTAACTTTGAGAGTCTTATTTCGTACCCAGATCTTCTTATTCAAATACTAAAATGCTTGAAACAATGAAATTGCCTTTCCAGTGTCTATTTATAAAGAGCCGAGTCAACAGGTTTATCAAGCACCTGCTCTCTGACCAGCACAAAAGAGGTGTTGAGAAAGACACAGAAGAGTCAGAAATCTCATTTTACCCCTTGGGGACAAAACATTTAAACATTCACAGTATTCAAAAACTCATTAACATACAATTAGCTGTCAGATTATAAAATGCACATACTAAGTGCTAGAGACATTCTGAGAAAGATCACACTTGAAAATAACACAGTTACTTACAATGCCAAATCTCAGGGACTGTTCACCCTGCCTCCAGATTCTTATTCACATTCGGAGAGGTTACTGCCCTACACAGAGAGCATTAACGTAGGAAGATATCACTAAACTCTGTCAACCATGTTTGAGCATTTGCTGCGTGGTAAATGCTGCCAGACCCTGATGGGCATACAGACCGCGCAGTTTCCACTCTCAGTGGATTTCCACTTTGTTAGGGACCACGAATAAAAGATATCTGTGGTGATTAGAGAAAAAAAAGCAGGTGGGGCATTTCTCTGTGTAAAGTTCTTGGAAATGGCTTTAAATGAAGAGAACATTGCGTGTGTGCGCAGCTGCAGCAGGCGATTCCAGCATGGTGTTTCCCTAAGCTGCTGTACTCTCGTAACATTCTGGTCACAGGAGCCTCCAACATCCTCAAGTTCATATTCACGTAACCCTAGTCTGGGTTTGAACCGTGAGATGTCAAGACATTGACTATTCGTGTCAATATAGTCTAACACACACACACACATATTCCCAAGGAAAATTCTCCTGGGGGAGGTCATTAGTAACACATTCCTTTCTGTCTTCACTCCAGAATGTGACTGGACTATATGGTGGTGGACCAGGACCAGTCCTTGCCTTGGACTAGGGGAAAGGGAAGAGGCTGCAGCTATGACCAAGTCAAGGCAAAGACTGGCGAGAAAACTTCAAGAAAGACAGGCTCTTGGGACATCCCTGGCTGTCCAGTGGTTAAGACACTGCATTTCCAGTGCTGGAGGCATGGGTTCGATCCTTCATTGTGGAAGTAAGATCCTGCATGCCACGCTGCATGGCCAAAAAAACAAAATTAAGGATGCGAGTTCTTATTTCTATCTTATTTTCTCAACTTCTGAAATATATATGAGGATCCCTCTCCAAACACATGGCTTCCTTAAGTATTTTAGTTTCTTTCATTAATTTTTTAAAATAGGGCTTCCCTCATAGCTCAGTCAGTAAACAATCTGTCTGCAATACAGGAGACCCAGGTTCAATTCCTGGGTTTGGAAAATTCCCTGGAGAAGGAAGTGGCAACCCACTCCAGTGTTCTTGCCTGGAGAATTCCATGGACAGAAGAGCCTGGCAGGCTACGGTCAGTGTGCAGTTAGTAACTAAATCAATTCATTTTTGTATTTTCAAATCGTTTTTACTGAGCCTACATCATCTCCTTATCACAAGACGCCGCGGGTGTTTCCTCTTGGAAAATGAAAATCTTGCTATGACTTCTCTCATTATCTCTTTGGCAATTTGTTCACAGCAGGGTGACTGACCACCCCACTCTGCTCAGGACTAAGAGAATTCTTGGGATACAGGGGGTTTAATGCTAAAACCCAGATTGTCTGAGGCAAACCAGGATAGTTGATCACCCTTGTTCAGACGATACATGATTTTACCCAGATGCAATAACTGCATCATAATATAATATTTTATACGTAAATTTACATCATAAATATATTCATTTTGTTGTTTAGTCGCTCAGTCATGTCTGACCTCTGCGACCCCATGGACTGCAGCACGCCAGGCTTCCCTGTCCTTCACCATCTCCCAGAGCTTGCTCAAATTCATGTCCACTGAGTCGGTGATGCCATCCAACCATCTCATCCTCTGTCATCCCCTTCTCCTCCTGTCCTCAATCTTTCCCAGCATCAGAGTCTTTTCCAATGAGTTAGCTCTTTGCATCAGGTGGCCAGGTATCAGTGCTTCAGTGAAGCTTCAGTCCTTCCAATGAATATTCAGGAAGGACTTCCTTTAGGATGGACTGGTTGGATCTCTTTGCAGTCCAAGGGACTCTCAAGAGTCTTCTCCAACACCACAGTTCAAAAGCATCAATTCCTCGGTGCTCAGCATTCTTTATGGTCCAGCTCTTACATCCATACATGACCACTGGAAAAAAACCACAGTTTGACTGTATGGACCTTTGCTGGCAAAGTGACGTTTCTACATTTCCATACACTGTCTAGGTTTGTCATAGCCTTTCTTCCAAGGAGCAAGCATCTTTTAATTTCGTGGCTGCAGTCATTGTCTGCAATGATTTTAGAGCCCAAGAAAATAAAATCTGTCATTGTTTACATTGTTTCCCCATTTATTTGCCATGATGTAATGGGACCAGATGCCAGGTCTTCAATTTTTGAATGTTGAATTTTAAGCCAGCTTTTTCACTCTCCTCTTTCACTTTCACCAAGAGGCTCTTTAGTTCCTCTTTTTCTGCCATTATGGTGAATATCTAAAGTTATTGATATTTCTCCTGGCAATCTTGATTCCAGCTTGGGATTCCTCAAGCCCAGCGTTTCTCATGATGTGCTCCACACATAAGTTAAATTAGCAGGGTGACAGTAGACAGCCTTGACGTCCTCCTTTCCCGATTTGGAACCAGTCTGTTGCTCCATTGCAGTTCTAACCATTGCCTCTTCACCTGCATACAGCTTACTCAGGAGGCAGGTGAGGTGATCTGGTATTCCCATCTCTTTAAGAATTGTCCACAGTTTGTTGTGATCTACACAGTCAAAGGCTTTAGTATAGTCCATGAAGCAAAACTAGATATTTCTTTACTGTTACATAATTTTTTATTGGTATATAATTTTCTTAAGTAGTATTTTTAGTTGCAACTTAGTACTGACTGAATCAATATAGGATAATTACAAATAGCTGTGAAAAGAAGAGAGGCGAAAAGCAAAGGAGAAAAGGAAAGATATAAGCATCTGAATGCAGAGTTCCAAAGAAAAGAAGAGATAAGAAAGCCTTCTTCAGCAATCAATGCAAAGAAATAGAGGAAAAGAACAGAATGGGAAAGACTAGAGATCTCTTCAAGAAAATTAGAGATACCAAGAGAACATTTCATGCAAGGATGGGCTCGATAAAGGACAGAAATGGTATGGACCTAACAGGAGCAGAAGTATTAAGAGAGGTGGCAAGAATACATGGAAGAATTCTACAAAAAAAGACCTTCACAACCCAGATAATCATGATGATGTGATGACTAATCTAGAGCCAGACATCTTGGAATGTGAAGTCAAGTGGGCCTTAGAAAGCATCACTATGAACAAAGCTAGTGGAGGTGATGGAATTCCAGTTGAGCTATTCCAAATCCTGAAAGGTGATGCTGTGAAAGTGCTGCACTCAATATGCCAGCAAATTTTAAAAACTCAGCAGTGGCCACAGGACTGGAAAAGGTCAGTTTTGATTCCAATTCCAAAGAAAGTCAATGCCAAAGAATGCTCAAACTACCGCACAATTGCACATCTCACATGCTAGTAAAGTAATGCTCAAAATTCTCCAAGCCAGACTTCAGCAATATGTGAACCGTGAACTCCCTGATGTTCAAGCTGGTTTTAGAAANAATGCCAAAGAATGCTCAAACTACCGCATAATTGCACATCTCACATGCTAGTAAAGTAATGCTCAAAATTCTCCAAGCCAGGCTTCAGCAATACATGAACCATGAACTTCCTGATGTTCAAGCTGGTTTTAGAAAAGGCAGAGGAACCAGAGATCAAATTGCCAACATCCGCTGGATCATGGAAAAAGCAAGAGAGTTCCAGAAAAACATCTATTTCTGCTTTATTGACTATGCCAAAGCCTTTGACTGTGTGGATCACAAGAAACTGTGGAAAATTCTGAAAGAGATGGGAATACCAGACCACCTGACCTACCTCTTGAGAAATCTGTATGCAGGTCAGGAAGCAACAGTTAGAACTGGACATGGAACAACAGACAGGTTCCAAATGGGAAAAGGAGTACATCAAGGCTGTATATTATCACCCTGCTTATTTAACTTATATGCAGAGTACATCATGAGAAACGCTGGACTGGAAGAAACACAAGCTGGAATCCAGATTGCCAGGAGAAATATCAATAACCTCAGATATGCAGATGACACCACCATTATGGCAGAAAATGAAGAGGAGCTAAAAAGCCTCTTGATGAAAGTGAAAGAGGAGAGTGAAAAAGTTGGCTTAAAGCTCAACATCCAGAAAACTAAGATCATGGCATCTGGTCCCATCACTTCATGGGAAATAGATGGGGAAACAGTGGAAACAGTGTCAGAATTTTTTTGGGGGGGCTCCAAAATCACTGCAGATGGTGACTGCAGCCATGAAATTAAAAGACGCTTAGTCCTTGGAAGAAAAGTTATGACCAACCTAGATAGCATACTCAAAAGCAGAGACATTACTTTGCCAACAAAGGTCCATCTAGTCAAGGGTACGGTTTTTCCAGTAGTCATGTATGGGTGTGAGAGTTGGACTGTGAAGAAGGCTGAGCACCGAAGAATTAATGCTTTTGAACCGTGGTGTTGGAGAAGACTCTTGAGAGTCCCTTGGACTGCAAGGAGATCCAACCAGTCCATTCTGAAGGAGATAACCCTGGGATTTCTTTGGAAGGAATGATGCTAAAGCTGAAACTCCAGTACTTTGGCCACCTCATGCAAAGAGTTGACTCATTGGAAAAGACCCTGATGCTGGGAGGGATTGGGGGCACGAGGAGAAGGGGATGACAGAGGATGAGATGTCTGGATGGCATCACGGACTCGATGGACATGAGTCTGAGTGAACTCCGGGAGTTGGTGATGGACAGGGAGGCCTGTTGTGCTGCGATTCATGGGGTCTCAAAGAGTTGGACACAACTGAGCGACTGAATTGAACTGAACTGAACTTTATTGAAGCTTTCAGTGGCTTAGTCAAAGATCTCTATTGGTAAATGTCAAATTGCACTTGAAAATATGTGGGTTATTTTCAAACATCTTTTGATACTGATTTCTAACAGAATTCTGCAGTGATACTAGATTCTGTGTGATTTCAGTACCTTTAGATCATGACGTTTTTGCACCTTGCTTTCTGTCCCTGTTTATATTCTAGTGTCTTCTAGTTTATAGTCTATCTAGGAACTTGAATAGAATTTGTATCCTACTGTAGTGAGAAAATTGTATAAATATTAATTATGTTGAATTGATTCATGGTGTGTCTCAGGTCTATTATATCCTTCTATTTGTGTATTCATTCTAATTTTGAGAGTTTGATATTGAAACTCCAACTAAAAATCTTAATTTAGCTATTTAAAAAATAATTGTAATAATAGTATAACTGTATGTAACTTTGTTCTGTATTTTTCGAGTCTCCCATAAATGTGTTATGCTTTCATAGTTTAAAAAATAAGAAAGAGAAAAAAATAGAATTTGGGTGATGGGGCTGGGTAGGTTAGCTGTTTGAAAATGCCGTCTAGGTGATTCCAGTGTGCATCTAGGATTGAGAATCCACAATCTAGGCTAAGAAATTTTCTTAGCCTTTGTTTAGAAATTATATATTTCTTGCTATAACCTTGTTAAAGAAACCGGAGGGTTTTCATCATTAAAGATGGGAGAGTTCTGCTGATGAGAAGAACTGGTGCAGATCAGTCTGTGCTGTACGTACTTTAAAACATTTGGATAAACTTTACCTGTTAGCTTTTATTTTAAAAATAGCCTTTGTACCTCTCAAACTGCCCAGTCATTTTTTCCCCTCTTAAAGGCTGCTTTCCCCTAGAGCAGTAACTGAAATAGAATATAGCCCATCTAGATCTGTTATCATGCTCACCTCCATTATCATAGCCAAGCTTCTTCAAAGGACTTGACCCCTATTTAAATACTATCAAAAATATGTGTAACTCTTAGACGTGGTATTTTTCACATGCGTGTCCCTGTTTCACGTGTTAAACCTAAATTCCCACACAGCAGAGAGACACCAACAAACAAATTTGTCTTCATGCAAACTGTTCTAAAGCTGCAAAGTAAGGTGGAATATCTGTTGTAGTTTCTCACATGGAAAAGGAAGTCCTAGTCCCTTGCTCTAGCTGTCAAGTAGCTGTGCAGCCTAGAATAACACATTCTCCCTTGCGTGTCCCCTGGGGTTTAATACAGACAATGTTGCTTTGCCAGGTTGTCCTTTCATGTTCTGAAACATGCTTGCATTTTGTTATGCAGCAGTATTTAAACCAGCGTGATACTGCTGCAATGGAAATATTTCAATTAATGTTTATGGTTGAAACATATAAACAAAACTGGGGTCGAAATTAGTTGATTAATCATTGCATTCCTGGGTGCAGAAAGGATTTTGTTGGACTCTATGAAGGGAAGGATTAATGTCTTTTGCCTGAGAGATACTTCCAGGCAACTTTTCCTTGGGAAAACCTGAATTTTCTTTTTTTATTAGTATTTCTTTTTGAGGTCTTAGTTGCAGCACATGGGATCTTCATTGCAAACGCTCAGGCTTAGTTGCTTCACCGCATGTGGGATCCTAGCTCCTCGACCTGGGATCAGACCCACGTCCCTAGCATTGCAAGGCCGATTCTTAACCACTGGACCACCAGGGAAGTCCCAGAAAGCCTGGGTTTTAATGTTAACTTGGTCCGCAATATTTTTCTTTTGACAAGAGCAAAACAATCGATATCACCGAGTAAAGTGTGCTGAATATCCAGCACTTGAAATTGGAATGAGTGCATCATATGTCTAACGGTGAAGCTTCAGTTCTTGGTCTCTTAAGTACAGAGACACACCTCTTCCTCTTAGTAGATGCTGTAATCCCAGGAGAGGGTGATCCTGCCATGTCTTTTTTTTTCTTCCTCTCTGTTTCCCCTGACCATTAAACTGTTACGTTTAGTTCTCTAAACCATTTAATCGCCAACTTTTTCTTTATAGAACTGCCCCCACACCCTACACCTCTTTTTGTATGTACAGGATTAAACTTTCCTCACTCAAGTCACCTTTTCTGCCTTTCTTCTCCTTTATTAGGAGTCCTAGGACAGTATTTTTGGAAAATGCCAGCCAAAGCATCTGTCATCAAAAGAAAATAATCATAGCCTAATGGGAGAGATTTTTAAGATATGATAGAATATTATCAGAATATCTGAAAAGAAACGTAACACATTTAAATCTTTCCTTGTTTCAAAGGTGTATTTGAGGTAAAGTACAAAAATTCTTGAAATATAAGCAAAAACATATGAACAAAACAAAAGGAAAATTCAAGTTGCAGGGAAAGATTGTTCAGAGAAATGTTTATGATAATATGCTGCATGTTTTAAAAGTTGGGCCACAAATTCACCTCTGGGCTTTCTGACAGCCAAAATGAAAAGAAACAGCTGATCCTCAGATCCCAAATTAGGGGGGAAAGGGAGAGCCCCCAGTGAAGGAATCTTGTTTCCATGAGTGTCAGGTACCCCGAGTACCTTCCAGAACACTTCTTGCCTTGGTTGAGGGGTAGGCAGACCCCCAAGCAATTTTAAAACAGCATAGTATAGAGTAAAAATGTGCAGAAAAGGCAGAATCCACAGAAACAGAAAGCAGACTGGTGGTTTCCAGGGACTGGGGAAGGGGAGATGGCGAATGACCACTAAAGGGTGTGGGGTTTCTTTTTAGAGTGGTGGAAATGTTCTAAAGATAGTGGTAATACTTGTGTAACCCTGTGAATATATTCAAAACCATTGAACTGTACACTTCAAATGGGTAAATTATGTGGCATGTGAATTATATCTCAACAAAGCTATTCTTCTAAATTTTTAAAATTGAAGTGATAAAAGATGGTAGAATAACATGCTGGGGAAAAAAAATCAGCTCATGAGTTAAGATTCATGTCTTCTGCAAAATGCACACATTTCTTCTCCAGGGCAGTGTCACAGCTGAGATACTGCTTTAAGGGCGGGTGGGGAGTGGGATCATGTTGGGTAGAATTGGTCAGTGCAATCTCTAAGTTTCCTCCCATTGTGAACATTCAGTTTGTGATCAACTGTAAAAAAGATAATGAGGTTTGGGGATAATTGGAGTGTATTTGAACATATTTGATGCTGTAAAGGAATTATGTATGATAATGACATAGTAGTAAAAAGTCTTAGAGATACATACTGAAGTATTTCTAAAAAATGCTATGAATTCTGGCTTAAAAATCCATTGGATAGGCTGTAGATAAAACAAGAATGGCTATATATTGATAGCTGTTAAAAGCTGGATTCATTATACTATCGCTTTACTCTTGTGTAAATTTCAGATTTTCTCGTGATGAAATTTGAAACAGTTTTACCATTCTCTGTTAACTATGAGAGAGAAAAAAAAACCTAGCAACGTAGCCACAGTTCTTGCTCATGAGAAATTATGCTATTTGCAGCACTTGTCTCATTTGCTGATTTATGGGTGACTTCTGAGAGATTGGAAGCTTGGGCACTGGCTTGAAGTCACACGTATAAGTAAGCATGAAATTCTAGTAAGGTCATCCACAGCTTTTTCAGCCTTCCTGTGCTGCTCAGATACTGCGATGTGGAGTGGTGGAAGGAATAGCTGCCACTCTCCAGAAAGGCAGAGGAGCACTCTTTATTCCTTTTCTCTAAAGGGTACTTTCTTCTTTCAGATTTCTTTGTCTTCTAATTTGGGATTTGAGTGCAAAAGTACTTGATGTAATATCTTCTTAGGTGGAGAGCTAAATTTTTTAGCAAGATGCTAAAGAATAACATTTATCCTTGACTTCCTGTATGAACTGGAAACCCACAAATGAAACCATGTACAAACTCATCTCTGAGGCTGAAAAAGGGGTGTGTAAAGGGGGTCACATTAACAGTGGCACATGTTTGTGAATGAACACCAGCTTCTCTTTCATACTTTTTTTCCCAAGTACTCTGTTCTCAGGGGAGATTGAAACTGGGCATTTGTATTTCCTTCTCTGATTCTCAAGATTGGAATTCTCTTTTATAGAAACATTTACTGCGTTGGTATCTCAGGTGTTACATTACACTGGAAGTACAGGTTCACTGTAACTGAAACTCATTCTTATGTTCAGCACACATTTATGTGGCTCCTGTATGGTAGGTAGGTGTGTCCTCTTGGCGGGAGCCTGCCCTGAAGTTGAGGAGAAGGCAGTGGCACCCCACTCCAGTACTCTTGCCTGGAAAATCCCATGGACAGAGGAGCCTGGTAGGCTGCAGTCCATGGGGTCGCGAAGAGTCCGACACGACTGAGTGACTTTACTTTCACTTTTCACTTTCATGCATTGGAGAAGGAACTGGCAACCCGCTCCAGTGTTCTTGCCTGGAGAATCCCAGGGACAGGGGAGCCTGGTGGGCTGCTGTCTATGGAGTCACACAGAGTCGGACACGACTGAAGTGACTTAGCAGCAGCAGCAGAAGCCCTGAAGTTGAGTTCTTAGACTAGTTTTGGATCCCTAGTGTTATCTCCCCTAAAGAGCCAACTTTGGTTTTTGGAACCAACGTGACTTTCTAGAAGTGTACAAGCCATTTAGCCCAAGGTAAAGTAGGTGAAAGAACTTGGAAGTGCAGTCAGATCTTCTACCTGGCTTCCCAGGTGGCGCAGTGGTAAAGAATCCGCCAGCCAGTGCAGGAGACGCAAGAGATGTGGGTTTGATCCTTGGTCAGGAAGATTCCCCTGGAGGAGGAAATGGGCAGCCCACTCTGGTATTCTTGCTGGGAAAATTCCATGGACAGAGGAGCCTGGCTGGCCACAGTGTATGGGATCACAAAGAATCAGAAATGACTGAATAAGCACACACATGAGTGTTCCACCACTGACTTACATCCCCCAAAACAGTTTGAATTGAAAGCACTAAGTGATTATGCTATGATAGTAGTTGGAGAGTGTTTCACTTCATTAAGTACTTTGGCATATGTTGCTTTTGATATCCATGAAACACCTGAATTGCACATTACTAGAGACTTTAAAGACGGGGCTTCCCTGATGGCTCAGTGGTGAAGAATCTGCCAGCCAATGCAGGAGACATGGGTTCGATCCCCGGTCCAGGAAGATTCCACATGCTGTGGAGCAACTGAGCCCGTGTGCCAAGACTATTGAGCCTGTGCTCTAGAGCCCAGGAACCATAGCTACTGAGCCCACATGCTGCAACTCCTGAAGCCTGCACTCTCTAGAGCCCGTGCTCTATGACAGGAGAGGCTACTGTACTGAGAAGTTTGCATACCACAACTATAAAATAGCCCCCAGTTGCTGCTACTAGAGAAAAGCCTGCACAGCAATGAAGGCCCAGCACAGCCAAAAATAAATGAAAAGTAAAAAAAAATTTTTTTTGAAAGAAAAGACTTTAAAAACAGACCCATAGTCCCAAGGTATAAGATATATTTATTTGTATTTATCTTATTTATGTCACTAAGTCAGGTTGTCTTTGAGCTTGTCTTGTTGAATATACAGCAGTGCAAATTAAGCCTGAAGCCCAATGCTTTAAATACCACCATTGCTCTATTTTTCTCCTTTGACCATACCAACAGCTTTCTACCTATGAACCTATTGGTGCCAAGTACTTTGCATGCATTATCTCATTTAATCCTCATAGCAACCCTGTGAGGTAGATGACCTTAACCTTGTTTTACAGAGATGGAGACTGAAGCTGAGCAAGGTCAGTTGTCTTTGTACACAACTAGTTAGTGGTAAATCTAGGAATCAAAAACAGGTTTTCTTAATTCCAAAGCCCATGCTTTTCCCTGTAAAGTGTGTTGCCTCTTCTTGGTGTTTGGTAAATATTGGCTGAATTGATGCATATTTTGGATGCTTGACAGATCTTTTGCATATCTCCTAAATTTATATGAGATGCAATGGTTATGAGTCTGTCAGGACTATAAAAGGCATCTATGAATGAGAATCTTTGACCAAACCTGTATTCTGTTGCCTAGACATGCAAGGCAGAGACCACCTGTACCATCTCCTGTCCCATTCAAAAAGGTGCCTTTTGCTGTTGCATCAGGATTTTACAAAGTGCACTCAATGCCTAAGGCAAGCTGCTTGCATTCTCTATGGGAAGGAAAATTATTGTTCTTGGTCAAGTGACCAGTTAGCCCTGTTGGTTTTGAAGCATAGTGTTAACAAAGATTAGCCTCTCCAGATATGAGCCTTTTAGCTTGGATGTATAAATGACTGCTGTCACAAGCAGGTCAAGGGGTATGTGTGTAGGTAGATTGCATCTGTAAGTACTAGTCAAAAATCAATCAGCAAAGATTTACTGAGCATTTGGTGACATGCCTGACATTATGACAGGAGTGTTAAAGGAGTAAAAAAATAAAGACATGTGAGATAGAGCCTCTCAAAGGTTTACATCTAATTGGTGCAGATATGACTCATGGAGGGAGAGAAATATAAAAATAAGAGCCATGTCTGTGTACAGGCTTTTATTTTTCATCTCCTTATACTCAATAACTAGCTTAGTGCCTGCCATGCTGTTAGAACTTAATAAATGTTTTTTGAATGAAAGAAAATGCAGAGGAGAGAGATTAATAGCTTTTGATGTTTTGATGGCTTCTTAGAAGAAGTTAAATTTGAGCTGGACACTCAAATATGAATAAAATTTAAGGAAAAGAAGAGTGGAAAAATGGGAAGGACATTCCAAATGCAGGAAAAAGGTGTCAAGTATAGTTTGGAAATAAAAGAGTGCATATATAAATGTGTCCCTGGAGTAGAATAGACCAGTTTTGCTAGGCCAGAGATATGGCTGGATTCAGAGTATCTTGAGTACTGGACAAAGACATTTAAATTCTATTCTGTAACTCCCTGAGGGTCTGATTGGCAGAGAGGGTGATCAAAACAAGTATGGGGTGGAGTGATGGGTGAGGAGGCCAGTTAAGAGGCAGATTTGTTTAGGTATGTGGATAATAAATCCTGAACTAGGGTCTTGGCTGAGGAAGCTGAAGGAACGAGGCAGATGGAAGAATTGTGGGAAGAAACAGAGTTAGTGTCTGGATGTGAAGATAAGGAAGAGGAGTCCTCAAAGATGGCCCAGTGATCCTGAAATGGGGATCTTGGGAGAAGGGCCGCTTTGGCTTAGTAGATGTAATACGGAAGTCAGAAGAGGGAGGTGGGTTTGAGGAGATGCCGGTGAGGCACTGGTGCATCAGGAGGAAATGACTGCTTAGCAGTGGGATGGAACGGCTGCGCCCTGCTCTGTCTTCTCACGGAGCAGTTGCCTCATCTGCATGTGACGTCATGATAGACCCTGAGGTGCCCCCAGGCATGACTTACTATGGGAAGTGAAAAATAATTTAACTTTTATAAGGGATATTTGAGTTGAGTTGATCTTTCTAGATAATACATGTGTGTGTAACTGTCTCTCTGTCTTTCCTAGTAATGTTGGTCCTCTCCAAATGGAAAGGAAGACATATTCTTTGAAGGAATCAGTGAGAAATAAGAAGCAAGAGGCACAGACTTGGAGGGCAGGGGGCACAGAGTTCACTTCTGCAGGTACTTGGCAGTCCTCGGGAGTGACAGCGTGGAGGCCACGGCTATAGGTGTTTCCTGAGGTGACTGCTGCGTGAGCCCTACACTCACAGTCATCAGTTTTACAGAACCCTTTGAGAGGCACAATGTAAACAGCAAGAGTTGGACATCCCTGAATCAAAGAATCAGGATCTTTGATTCTTTAACAGCATTAATTAGTTAGAATGTACAATGTAAGACTTAAATTTTTCTGCCCCACCAGTCTTGGCCCCCTGCATTCTCCCTCTAGTGTAACAGGATTGAAGCATAGTAAACAGTTTACAAGTCTTGATTTCCCCTCTTTTTTACTAAAAAAAAAAAAGTTTAACTGCTCAGACCCTGGGGAGTATATATAAAGTATATTCTGATTTAATTTCATTGACAAAATTTCTCATTAAAACAAAAATGGGGGGAAATGAGCTACACTGGAGTATAAAAAGGGAAGGAATTTGTGGGCCACCGGCTCTCCCGTATTAGAAGTGTAGAAAACTAATAGAAGTATTTTTAATTTAAATGGTTTTCTTTGATTAAGTCAGTTTGCGAGATTCCTTTAGCTTTTTGAGTCCAGCAGTTCAGTTCATGGCCCAGTGATGAGGGGCAGTGAGTACGTACATTCCCCCTGCTGGGCCCTTAGCACAGGCACGGCCTTTGTGGGAGAAAAGACGCCAAGAGGTTAAGTAAGTTATTGCCGAACCACGTCATGACACCCTTTGCAGCCGTTAGAACTGATGTTATAGAGGAATATTTTAAAACATCTTGTACAAAACAGAAACAGACTCACAGACTTAGAAAGCGAATTTAAGATTACCAAAGGGGAGAGAATGGGGGAGAAGGATACCTTAGGAGTTTGGAATTAACAGATACAAACTCCTATATATAAAATAGAAAAGCATCATGGTACTAATGTGTAGCACAGGGAGCTATACTCAGTATCTGGTAATGACCTATAATGGAATATAATCTGAGAGAGGAAAAATATCTATGTAGCTGAATCACATTGCTGTGCATCATAAACTAACACAACATTGTAAATCAACTATACTTCAATAAAAAATGAAAATCGTATAATTTAAAAACATACAATATAGTGAGAAAGATCACATAACAATAACAAATAGTATCCTGTTTTCATAAATATATAACTGTAGTAACATGCATCAGTTGTGGTTATCTTGTGATAAAATCACTAGTCTTAATTTTCCAATTTCTTTTCTGTTTTTATTGCTTTTACAGTAAAAATGTTTGAAAAATGAAACAAAGTTTTTAAAAGATTGTGCACTGAATTCCATAATTTTTAAAGGAAGGGTATGTGTTCAGGTGCTATGGTGATTTATCTTTGATTGACTGAACTAATGATGGCCCACACCTTTCTTTTATTCAGAAAGCCTGGTTTTTGAAGAGTGGTGAATTCATTTAGGGCACCTAGCGGACTTCGGAGAAGGCAATGGCACCCCACTCCAGTACTCTTGCCTGGAGAATCCCATGGACAGAGGAGCCTGGTGGCTGCAGTCCATGGGGTCGCGAAGAGTCGGATACGACTGAGCGACTTCACTTTCCCTTTTCCCTTTCATGCACTGGAGAAGGAAATGGCAGCCCACTCCAGTGTTCTTGCCTGGAGAATCCCAGGGACGGCAGAGCCTGGTTGGCTGCTGTCTATGGGCTCGCACAGAGTCGGTCACGACTGAAGCGACTTAGCAGCAGCAGCAGCAGCAGCAGCGGACTTCAGGTAAAAGCACTCCAAATAGACTTCTCACACTGGCATTTACGGAGGGTCTGGGTTGGAGTAAAGATACAAGTTTGGCAGGAGGACCAAGAGACCCGAAAGGCCTGTGCATGATGTTTTCTTGGGGAAAAGATCTCTCTCTTGTCTTGGCATCATGTTGAAAAGTCTGGGTAGGTGGTAGTTGTCAGTAGAAGAACAATTCTTGGGTTATAGTGATCTGGGTAGAGAACTCTAGACATCCTCAGTAAAACTAGGCATGATAGCATTGACACTGACTTTTCTCTGCCTTAGTCTTTTGTCTAAGAGCTTTAGTTCAGTTCACTCTCTCAGTCGTGACTGACTCTTTGCGACCCCATGAACCGCAGCATGCCAGGCCTCCCTGTCCATCACCAACTCCCGGAGTCCACCCAAATCCATGTCAATTGAGTCAGTGATGCCATCCAACCATCTCATCTTTTGTTGTCCCCTTCTCCTCCTGCCCTCAATCTTTCCCAACATCAGGGTCTTTTTCAGTGAGACAGCTCTTTGCATCAGGTGGCCAGAATATTGGAGTTTCAGCTTCAACATCAGTCCTTCCAATGAACACCCGGGACTGACCTCCTTTAGGATGGACTGATTGGATCTCCTTACAGTCCAAGGGATGCTCAAGAGTCTTCTCCAACACCACAGTTCAAAAGCATCAAATCTGTGCTCAGCTTTCTTTATAGTCCAACTCTAACATCCATATATGACCACTGGAAAAACCATAGCCTTGACTAAATGGACCTTTGTTGGCAAAGTGATGTCTCTGCTTTTTAATAGCTGTCTAGGTTGGTATAACTTTCCTTCCAAGGAGTAACCGTATTTTAATTTCATGACTGCAATCACCATCCACAGTGATTTTGGAGCCCAAAAAAATAAAGTCTGACACTGTTTCCACATCCATTTGCCGTGAAGTGATGGAACCAAATGCCGTGATCTTAGTTTTCTCAATGTTGAGCTTTAACCCAACTTTTTCACTCTCTTTCACTTTCATCAAGAGGCTCTTTAGTTCTTCTTCACTTTCTGCTATAAGGGTGCTGTCATCTGCATATCTGAGGTTATTGATATTTCTCCTGGCAATCTGGATTCCAGCTTGTGCTTCCTCCAGCCTAGCATTTCTCATGATGTACTCTGCATAGAAGTTAAATAAGTAGGCTGACAATATACAGCCTTGACGTACAGGAGCACGTTACAAGTATGTTCCTATTTGGAACCAGGCTGTCCAGTTCTAACTGTTGCTTCCTGACCTGCATACAGATTTCTCAAGGGGCAGGTCAGGTGGTCTGGTATTCCCATCTCTAAGAATTTTCCACAGTTTATTGTGATCCACACAGTCAAAGGCTTTGGCATAGTCAATAAAGCAGAAATAGATGTTGTTCTAGAACTCTCTTGCTTTTTCCATGATCCAGCGGATGTTGGCAATTTGATCTCTGGTTCCTCTGCCTTTTCTAAAACCAGCTTGAACATCAGGAAGTTCACAGTTCACGTATTGCTGAAGCCTGGCCTGGAGAATTTTGAGCATTACTTTACTAGCATGTGAGATGAGTGCAATTGTGCGGTAGTTTGAGCATTCTTTGGCATTGCCTTTCTTAGGGATTGGAATGAAAACTGACCTTTTCCAGTCCTGTGGCCACTGCTGAGTTTTCCAAATTTGCTGGCATATTGAGTGCAGCACTTTCACAGCATCATCTTTCAGAATTTGAAATAGCTCAACTGGGATTCCATCACCTCCACTATCTTTGTAGGGATGCTTCCTAAGGCCCTCTTGACTTCACATTCAAGGATGTCTGGCTCTAAGTGATGATCACACCATCCTGATTATCTGGGTCGTGAAGATCTTTTTTACTGTATTATTTCATCAAAATCTTCCAGCTTTGCTCTAAGTTGTAGGTATTGTTGTTTTGATATCTTTGTAGGGATGCTTCCTAAGGCCCTCTTGACTTCACATTCAAGGATGTCTGGCTCTAAGTGAGTGATCACACCATCCTGATTATCTGGGTCGTGAAGATCTTTTTTACTGTATTATTTCATCAAAATCTTCCAGCTTTGCTCTAAGTTGTAGGTATTGTTGTTTTGATTCCCATTTTGTAGATAAGGTGGCAGTGACTCAAAGATTTAATTACCTTGTTCAAGGGCTCACACTGTAGTAAGTGAAAGAGCCAGGATTTGAACCCAGGTGCCTCTTAGTCAGGGGATAGGCTGCATGTCATCCCAGTTGAGATGGTTCCTAGGCTGTGGGAGTTGCTCTCCTTTGCTTTGGAAGGTCTCTAAGTCCAGAGAGGCTTATAATACGTAGACTAAAGACCAACAGGTAATACGTTCCCAATATAAAAGGCAAAGTATGGGCCTATGTGGCATTTCCTGAAGGACCCTTTCACAGTGCAGCCCTCCAGTGCTGTTGAGGGGATGTTCTCCACAGAAAGGTAAACATCCTCTCTCCTTTCTCCACCCCATGTAATACAGAAGCCAGGACATGCTTCTCACAGTGTAGCCCCCTTACTGTCAACTAGAAACTTTGTTGAAACTACAGATTCTTAGGCCCACCTCAGATCTATTGCTTCAGAAACTCTGTAAGTGGGTCCTGTGTTAACAAGTTCTCCTGGGGATTCTGACGCAGGAACAGAGCTAAGATGTAGTCGCCTCTTTTGAAGAGTTTATAGTCACCTATTAAATCAGCAACAGGGATAAAAGCCAAGATGCCATTGTGGTTTTGGTGTCCTTTGAATTTTTGTTAAAGATGCGTGCTTGCCGATTTATCTCAGGAACAGGCTCTTTTCTCTCTGAGCCAAGCTAATTCATGTTCTTGGCTTGATGTCAGGGACCTTTTTAACACGCTGCAACTTTGCTAATTGTTGTAGTGCCTTTGCCTTTCAATGAGAGATCATATCCTGGCTAATTCCAAGCCCAATTGTAAGTTCATTTTTTTTTTTTCACACTGGTTAGTAAAACATCTTGAAGTTTTTTCTCAGAGTTACCCAGAGGGAGTTTTAACTAGTTTTCAGAGATTTTCAATATGCCTGGGAGGATGTGGCCCAGAAGTTACCCATAGAGATTCTAGATAGATTGTCACAGAGTCTGTGTGAGAAACAGAAGCCAGTCTCCAATCAGAAAAGTAATTAGCCCATTCATTAACTGTTTACACTTCTTATATCAATGATAATTGCTTATTTGAAGTATGGACTATAGCATGCCTTATTATCATTAGTATCTAATCAGTAATTCAGAATATGTCTTTATTTCTCTGGGTTGAGTCTTCATGTATTGACCCCAATTTCTTTTTTTCTTTCACTCCTAACATTTATTTTTAATGCCAAGAGTCTAATAAATAAACTAATAGGTAATTAGCCTTTACAACACAGCCTTGGTATGTATGTGTTTAGGTTAAATACCTTTCTCAGTGTAGTCAGGCAGGAAAAGGGAGAAGTTCTTGAATTACTATACGTACTTAAAAATAATTTTCATGTTGAAGAGAGATAAGTGTTTGAATTTCCAAGGTTATCAATGACATTGGAATTCTGTGTGTCAAGAACTTAGGGAGCGGGGGGACACATGGGGCTGAATTTTGAGGTGTATAGAGACGGCAGCACTTTTGGAACAGGGCTGTCACAGGGCAAGCTCTGTGGGGATGTTGGGGTGGGGTGACGGTCGTATGCCCTAAATCAAGAGTTGGGGAGTTCTGCCTCTCATGATTTTTACATATTATGCCTTTCCAGTTCCTACTGCCCATCTAGAATTTTCTGGTTGGGAATTTTTAGAAATAAATTCTATAACTTGGAAGAGAGCTTCTATATAACCTATTATTGAGGGGAGCGGGGTAGAAAACTGATCCTTGACAAGGCTGCTGTTTGCCCATAATAGTAAGAGCAGCAGGCTTTGTGGTGTATTTTTCTATTTGCCAGTTGCTGCCTCTTGTGTTAAAGCACAACAGTTGTAGTTTACAGACATCCTGAGCAGGCAGGCAGGACATCATGCGTTTAACAGCGTCTCCTTTATGCCAGCCCATTGTTCCTTCCTCTGCCTTTTTTGCTGCTGCTGAGAGCAGGCTGAGTAGGACTCCCTGAGACAGTGACAGGAAGGAAACTTTCATGATTACATTAGGAACACTACCAACCTGTTAAACTAAAGTTGGCCATAGATTTTTTTTTTCAGTTTGAAAGAACAGAGTACCTAGGCTGTAAATACCAAAGATTTCTTAAGATGATGACTGTACCAAAACATAAATGTTAGCATCTTTAAATTTCTTCAAAGCAGAAAAAGGTACCTATTTATAAATAGTAATTTAGAAGCTATAAGTAAGCAGATAATTTTGGAAGCATGAGAATCATAGAATGTTAAAACATAGTGATCCCATTGATACATAGCTGGATAATTATCCATAACTCCTAGTGATTTGGAAATTATTAATGTTGGAGTTTTCTAGGTCTCTGACTTACTTCTGTGTTTTACCTGTTTTTTGCTTTTGTTTATTTTTGATTTTGCTTTTTGCCCAATCACATGTCCAAAAGAAGGCAGGCCAGGAATGAGAAACAGCCCACACTCAAATTTAGCCTGACCACATTTGGATACCTAGATCTTTATGGACCTAACTTTTCAACTTAAAGCATCAAAGAGATTCTTTTTCTGGCCCTGCTTCCAAACATCAGAGTATTTTCTCTTCTCTCAAAATATTTCAGGTAATTTCTACAGGAGTCCCTAGCTTGAGAATCTATCATTTAAGTGAAAATCTAAAGAAAAGTTATCAACAAATAGGTATCTTGCTTGCATAATGTTTTAAAAAATATCTGTGTATTTATTTGGCTGCCCTGGGTCTTTAATTGCAACATTCGAGAGCTTTAGTTGTGACATTCAGGATCTTAGCTGGGGCATGTGGGATCTAGTTCCCTGAGCAGGGATCGATCCTAGGCCCCCTGGTTTGGCAGTATAGAATCTTAGCCACTGGACCGCCAAGGAAGCCCCACTTGCATGATATGTTAATGCTCTTTGCTGGCCGTATCCCACTTCTCCATTCCATAGACAGTCTTCCTCATAGACGCCCATGTGTGCATGCACGCGTGCTCAGTCATGTCTGACTTCTGCAGGCCTGTGGACTGCAGCCCACCAGTTTCTGCATGGGATTTCCCAGGTGAGAATACTGGAGTAGGTGGCCATTCCCTGCTCCAGGGGATCTTCTGACCCAGGGATTGAATCCATGTCTCCTGTATCTCCTGCATTGGCAGGTGAATTCTTTACCACTGAGCCACCTAGGAAGCCTGTATAGAGGCCCACAAAGCTTATAAATCAAATCATGCCTCATACCCGTTTGTGAGAGCTGGCTCTTTTTTTGGTCCAGAAGAGAGACATACAGTTTGACCTTGGGTTTCAGTGCTAAAAAGGCTAATCCTTCTGAATTACACTCTAGCTGAACTTCCCAGAAGTTCAGGACAGGAAGAGTCACCATTACTCGGATCACTCTCTGCTGATGCTGGGGGATGTGGAGTTGCTCATGTGAGAAGCAGCCCCACAGCAGAACACTGCTCTGCCCCTGGGAGCCCTTACTTTGAGTTCACTGGTGTCTGGAGCCAGCAGGTTGTATGTCCACAGTTGCTGTGAGTAATGTGGGCACATTGACTTCAACAGATCTAGAAGATAGCTTCCTATCCCTTTGAAGGCCCTCACTGCCTCAGGATGTCCCCACGCAAAATTTATTGTGCCACATAGACTACATTTTATGTTGTGTGAAAAATGGGCTAATTTTCTTTTAGAATCCAGGAGTACATTAGAATTGACTGGGGGTGATAGGTGGATTTCCTAGTAAACTGTAGCTAAACAGCTTTGTGTTTTTGAGTAGATTCTGGAATCACTGTCTCAGGAATCCCTAGGTGATAGGAAAGATTGAGATCTAGACAATCTAGTTGTGGTTCTACCTGAAGGAAGGTCATCTTCCTAAACCTCAGTTCTTGGCTGCTTCAGCTAGCTAGGATTCTAAAGGAATGGACATGGCCTTGCCAAAAAGAAACTTTCAGACCACCCACCAAACCGGAGGTAGGCTAAAACTTTTTTTCTATGTGCAGCCTCCCATAGCTCATGATTTTTATTGCCACCCAGTGGCATTTGCAGTATTAAATGGTGCCAGTGATATTTCAACCTGTTGAGAAACAGCTAAACTGTGTACTGCAACCAGAGCTATTTGTTTGGTCAGCTCCTCCAGGCTCTCATTTTTGTGGCCAGTGTTTTGTTTATGAGTGTCTTCTCCTCTATGGTTTCCGGCTTCAGTGACTAGGAGTGGGAGTTGTGGGGGCTCAGAGGAGAAGGCAGGCAGAAGATGGTTGGGCTCACTTCATTTCCTGAGTCGTATTCAGCATTCTTCTGTCTCTTGGTTCCATCGTGGCTGGGCAGTGCTTCCCACTGGTTTGTCAGACCAGCTTTCCCAGCCGCCTCCAGGGGTGGGAAGGAAAACCACACCTTGCTCTGTGTCACCAGTTAACAGGCAGAGTTTTGTTCAGTAAATATTTATAGAACCTCCCTACTAACCTCGAACCCTGCAACCTTGTACCTTTCAAAAGTTTATTCTCCCTGCCTGGCCTCCCAAGGAACTGTTTGGACCTGAGCAGTACACCTCAGAGGGACAGTGATGGGGCCCTTCATCTCAGACCAGACACCACAGAAATGCACCCCTCATGATCTTAACCCTCAGCTTGGTGGACTGAGCCCCATTTTAGTGGAAGAGAGTTCATGGGAAAGGGTCAAACTGATTGCCTTTCACTGTTACCCACTTTGGTTTGTCAAGCTAAACCCCCTGATCAGAGGATATGCATAGCAGCTTGTGGAGAGGAGCAAGACTCTGATCTGGTGAGCTCCTCCTGCCTTTGCACACAGCGGTGGTAAGGTTGTCAGCCTCCACAAGCTGTTCCTTTTCCCTGAGAGAGAGATGAGTGCCCTCCAGTAATTCTGGAAATAAGTTAGATACAACCTGGAAATCCAACAGTAGGAAATTGGTTAAATATATAGGGTTTATCTTTGCTAAGAAATACTATGTTGATCATTAATGCTGTGTGAAGATACGGTATGTTGAAAAAGAGACATCAGGGAAAAACAGGATTTCAATTTTATAAAAACAAAGGAAAGCATCAAATTGTTAATAGTTTCCTTTGATGGGATTGTGGGAGATTTTTAGCTGTCTTTTCTAATTTCCTACACTGAACATTTATTACCTTTCAGTTGTTATTGAAGACTCTTATACCCAAAAGTACATAAAACACACAAAATAAGTTTAAAGAATGAGTCTAAAGTGAATATACCCATGTCGTCAGTACCCAGGTCAGGAACATTAAAAGTAACATTACTTTTGTCATTGAAACACTGACAATAAAAATGTTATTAAAAATCTACTTTTCTTGAATTCTTCACATGGCTATGAGAAGAATAAAATAAGGCTATATATGAAAGTGCTTGTGCTTATTAAATCTTAAAACATCCATCGAGCATAAGGGGTTCTCTCTCTCCTCTGAGGTGCCAAGTATGACAGGTGCACATGAGCAGTAAGTCATTGCTGAGGTCTGAGGCTGCTTGTGTCATACAGAGATTTGCACTGAAAGTGTGTCATCTATGCCGCTTGTCCTGTCTACATGCTTTTCCCTGGCCGGAAAGCCCTGAGGCATCGTCGTGGGCACTGGGAGAAGTACTGGTGACTTAATGTAAAAATCTCTTTCCTCCATTCCAGGCTGAATACTCTGGGTTGCTGCATATGGTGAAAGGAAGTTGTGTGTATGTGTTGATGAGTTGATTTCACCAAACTCAGAATTCCAAGCAATAATACTTACTCTATTTTTTTTTAGCTTTATTATTGAATTATCTAGTCTTTCACCTCTTGAAATTCAGTTGGAAGCAGGCAATGAATTAATCATAATTTAATCCTTTCACCTGTTAACTGTTGTCACGGCTGCTATATAATTTGTAGAGCCAAGTGCAGAATGAAAGTATAGGATCTCCTGATTAAAAAAAAACAAACAGGAAAAAAGTGTCATTAAAAGTACAAAAATATAAAGCTTTATCCTTTCTTCACGTTCTCTATCTTGGCTTGTCATGGTATATTTTATTTGCCTCTTAATGTCATTCTAAGTAAAGGAAAATTAAAGATTTTCATAATTATTATGAATTTTACTGTTCACTCTAATATCATGCAGTGCAGGTTTAAAATGCAAATTTAAGAGCATTCAGCTCATATGTGAAATCACCAGAATTGCACGATTTGTATTTTGTAGCTCATACATTGCTCTCACTAGAACAGTGGAAGTGCTGCACCAAACTAATGCAGCTGCAGCTGTGTTTATTTTGCATTCCACCAGTACTCTTCCCTTGGCTAACTGATAGTAGGATTAATAGAAAAGGGACTATGGATTGCCCTATCTTTTCCTTTCTTTTTACGTCAGACACATACTTTCAGTGTAAGTGCTTGATTTGCATAAGAAAATAATACCGGAGGATCCACTGGTCATTTGTGTTTCTTAAAATGCCATTGCCTTCTTTCTGTGTTCCAAGCAAGTGCTGGTTGCAATGGAAAATGTGACTTCTTGAGGCTTCACATCTACTACTCAGTTGCAGATACCATGTGCATGCTTTGTACTTGCTCTGAGTCTTGCCTAACTCCCACATGTGAATTCTCTGCTTGAAGGGCATCACAAATGGTCAGTGTAAAGAGGGGCACAAGGAGTGGCAACACACACATTCCATGTATCCCTTCTGCTTACACGTGCTCCATTGTTCATTGACTTGACTTACAAAATGCAGATTCAAAGACAAGATATTAAGAATTTCTGCATGGTAACAGGAGAGCATTTAAGGAAGTATTGGGGGTCCCTTCTGAGCTTAGGACCTGTGTGACTGTGTAGGTACCGTCCCGTAAAGCCAGACCTAATGATTGCTATCTTTGTAGGCCTAATGATTGGGTTCTTAAAAAATCTTCCCATGGCTTTCTATTCTAGGTTATGAGTCCTCCTTATCTGCAGTTTCATGGGACCCAGGATTCTGTCCAGGGTGAATTCTAGGCTCAAAAAAATAGCAGTTAGTCATGGTATAAAGTGCCCTTGCTATTGATACCAGTTCATCCTTTCATTATGTGTTTATCAGACATTAGCCCATGGAACCTGAATTGAAAAGAATTGAAGTTGAGTCTGTGAGTCCACGATCTTGGAACTAAGTCACTTTGCTGTACAGCAGAGATTGCCACAACACTGTAAATCAATTATATACTTCATTAAAAAAAAAAGTCCAGGATTTTTTGATTTAAGTTTAATAAATGAAATTTATAATTAGTACATTCACAATTATATTTCTGTTGGCATATGTTACTGTTAGGTTTATAAACTCATTTGGCTGGTAAGATGTTTGCAAACCAACAGTTTTCTGAATATTCTTGCCTTGAGAACCCCATGAACAATATGAAGATCCCACATTGACAGGAATCAGCCATGGGTGCACATGCGTTCCCCCCTCCTCCCTCTGCATCCCATCCCTCTGGGTTGTCCCAGTGCACTGGCTTTGAGTGCCTGTTTCATGCATCGAACTGGTTGAGATGACCCACCTAGTAGGCCCGCTTTCAGCCTCTCGATGCCAACATCCTCCCATCTGACCCATGTGAAGCCCTCACTTTCATTTACTGCAAGGCTTTCCCACTTGCCTGCCGGCCTCTGAGCATCTGCCAGACATGAGGGATGGTGGCCGACTCCCTTGCTAGAGCACACTGGGAATAAGGAGTCTCTGTGTGTTCTCATTCGGATGGTCTTCACTGATTTCCATACTCCCCACCTCTGCAAATCTGCCTTCTAGCCCAGACAGTGGAGGCAGCAGCAGGTCTGGACTGTCGTACAAAGGCCGGAGGGGTCCACCCCCCACTCAACCAGCGATTTGTGTGTCTTTCCCAAATTCCATGGTCCTGGCATTCAATTAAGTTAAACTAAAGCCCACCAGAGACAGCTCAGGGACAAAGGGCTGCTTTGGGCTGGAGGAGGGTCATATATGGTCATATATGCTGGTTCTCACGGTGGACAGCTGGACTCAAATACAACAGAGGATGTCCTCCTAAGAGCTCTGGGCCTCAGTTTCCTCATCTGTAGCATAGGCACAATACTGCTTGCCTTGTGAGGAAGCTGCAAATTGTGAGAATTAACGAGAGAATTAGTTTCTTAAATAAACAGATGTTTATTGAGTGCCTATATGTTTCATATACTGGGGAGAGAGCAGTGAGCGAAACAAAGTCCCTCCCCAGCCCTCACCCATCCTCGAGAGACTGCACTCTGCCTTTGTTACTGCTGTTGTTTGGTCGCTAAGTCGTGTCCAGCTCTTTGAGGCCCCATTGACTGCAGCATGCCAGCTTCCCTGTCCTTTACTGTTTCCCAGAGTTGCTCAAATTCATGTCCAGTGAGCTGTGACTCTATCCAGCCATCTCATCCTCATTCTACTTTGGGGAGCCAGAAAATGCACAAACACACACAAACATGACATATGTGTTGGTGGAAAAGCAAAATGATGCAGGCGCTTTGGAAAACATTTTGACTGTCTTATGAAATTAAACATACCCTTACCATCTGACCCTTCCCTGGTGGCTCAGTGGCTAAAGAATCTGCCTGCAATGTAAGAGACCCGCGTTCGGTCCCTGGCTTGGTGGATAACCAGGAGAAGGAAATGGCTGCTCACTCCAGCGTTCTTGCCTGGAGAATCCCATGGACAGAGAAGCCCGGAGGGCTACAGTCCAGGGGGTCACAAAGAGTTGAATACCACTTAGAGACTTAAACTACCACTCCAATCAATATCGCAGACACAACGAGTGACTAGCACCACCATATGACCCTATGAGCTCACTTCTACGCATTTGTTTAAGAGAAATGAAAGCATCTGTTCACACAGAAACTTGAATGCAAATGTTCATTTATAATCCTCAGACACCACGTGCGTGCTAAGTCACTTCAGTCATGTCAGAATCTTTGCAACCCCGTGGACTGCAGCCCGCCAGGCTCCTCCGTCCATGGGGTTCTCCAGGCAAGAGTACTGCATTGCGTTGCCATGCCCTCCTCCAGGGGAATATCCCACCCAGGGATCGAACTGGCATCTCTTACGTCTAACCTGCACGGGCAGTTCTTTACCCCTAGTGCCACCTGGGAAGCCCCTCAAACACTGTCAACACCCAAATGTTCTTTAATGGGTGCGTGCTAAACAAACTTTGATAAAGTGAGATAATACTCAGCAGTGTGAAGGAACAGACTAATGCTGGAGGACTGCCTAGGACGAAAGGCTGACCCTCCCAGAGAAAAGGGCATTTCTCCTGCCTGACAGCTTTTGACCTTAGCTGTTATTATGATATCAGTTGTATGTGGAATCTAAAAAAAAGGATACACA
>SJXQ01010007.1:105491-159390 GCA_006408695.1 Aepyceros melampus | reverse complement strand
CCTTTCTTTGGGATTGGAATGAAAACGGACCTTTTCCAGGCCTGTGGCCACTGCTGAGTTTTCCAAATTTGCTGGCATAGAGTGCAGCACTTTCACAGCATCATCTTTAAGGATTTTAAATACATGGATATAAAGTATTGGAGCTTCAGCTTCAGCATCAAACCTTCCAATGGATATTCAGGTTGATTTCCTTTAAGATTGATTGGTTTGATCTTCTTTCTGTCCACGGGATTTTCAAGAGTCCTTTCCAGCACCACAATTCAAAAGCATAAATTCTTTTGCACTTAGCTTTCTTCATAGTCCAATTCACATCTATACATGACTGTTGGAAAAACCATAGCTTTGACTAGACAGACCTTTGTCAGCAAAGTGATGTTTTTAATACATGCTATCTAGGTCTGTCATGGCCTTACTTCCAAGGAGCAAGTGTCTTTGAATTCTGTGGCTACAGTCACCATATGCAGTGACTTTGGAGCCCCCCAAAATAAAGTCTATCACCATTTCCACTTTTTCTGCATTTGTCATGAAGTGTTGGGACTGCATGCCATGATTTCATTTTTTTGAATGTTGAGTTTTAAGTCAGTTTTTTCACTCTCCTCTTTCACGTTCATCAAGAGGCTCTTTAGTTCCTTTTCACCTTCTGCCATTAGAGTGCCATTATCTACATAGCTGAGGTTGTTGATATTTCTCCTGGCAATCTTGATTCCTGCTTGTGAGTCATCCAGCCTATCATTTCACATGATATACTCTACATAAAAGTTAAATAATCAGGGTGACAATATACAATCTTAATGCATTCCTTTCCCAATTTTTAACCATTGTTAAAATGTCCAGTTCTGTTGTTTCTTGACTTGCATACAGGTTTCTCAGAAGGTAGGTAAGGTGATTTGGTATTCCTGTCACTTTAAGAACTTCCTACAGTTTTTTTGTAATCCATATAGTTAAAGGCTTTAGGGTAGTCAATGAAGCAGAAATAAATATTTTTCTGAAATTCTCTTGCTTTTCCTATGATCCAGTGGATGTGGCAATTAGATTCCTGGTTCCTGTGCCTTTTCTAAATCCAGCTTGAACATTTGGACGTTCTCAGTTCATACACTGTTGATACCTAGTTTGAAGGATTTCAAGCATTAACTTACTAGCACATGAAAAGAGCTCAATTGTACAGACGTTTGAACATTCTTTGGCATTGCCCTTCTTTGGGACTGGAATGAAGACTGACCTTTTCCAGTTCTGGGGCACTGCTGAGTTTTCCAAATTTGCTGGCATATTGAGTGCCATACTTCAAAGCATCATCTTTTAGGATTTGAAATAGCTCAGCTGGAATTCCATCACCTCCGCTAGCTTTGTAGTAATGATTCTTAAGGCCCACTTGACTTCATACTCCAGGAAGTCTAGCTAGGTGAGTGATGACACTATCATGATTATCGGGGTCATTAGGACATTTCTTATATAGTTCTTCTGTGTATTCTTGCCACCTCTTCTTAATGTCTTATGCTTCTGTTAGGTCCATACCATTTCTGTCCTGTATTGTGCCTAATTTGTATGAAGTGTTCCTTGGTAACTCCAGTTTTTTTGAAGAGGTCTCTAGTCCTGCCCATTCTCTTGTTTTCCTCTATTTCTTTGTGTCGTTCATTTGGGAGTCTTTCTTCTCCTTGCTTTTCTCTGGAACTCTGCATTCAGTTGGGTATATCTTTCCCTTCATCTTTGCCATTCACATCTCCTTTTCTCAGCTATTTGTGAGGCCTCCTCAAGGCAGCAAGCTTGCCCTTTTGAATTTCTTTTTCTTCGGGATGGTTTTGGTCACTGCCTCCTGAACGATATGAGTTGCAGTCCATAGTTCTTCAGGCAATCTGTCAGAGTTAATTGTTGGATTTATTTGTCACCTTCACTGTATAATCATAAGGGACTTGATTTAGGTCCTGCCTGAATGGCTTAATGGTTCTCCTTACTTTCTTCAATATAAACCTGAATTTTGCAGTCAGGATCTCATGATCTGAGCCATATTCATCATCAAAATCAGATTCCAAAATAAGCCTGTTGAAGAAACAGTGAGAAAAGGATACATATATCTAAGAACAAGAATTCATCCAGAGAGAGTAAATTTAAAAATAATAATAATAATATAGAAAGCATAATACAGATGTGTGTGTGTGTGTGTGTGTGTGTGTGTACTGGAGAAGGAAATGGCAACCCACTCCAGTACTCTTGTCTAGAAAATTCCATGGACAGAGGAACCTGATAGGGCTACAGTCCATGAGGTCTCAAAGAGTTAGACACGACTGAATGTCAAACACAAACACACAAACACACACACGTGTGTGCATGCACATGTATATACACATACACACACATATATACTCAGACATGCAGATGGCACCACCCTTATGGCAGAAAGTGAAGAAGAACTAAAGAGCCTCTTGATGAAAGTGAAAGAGGAGAGTAAAAAGCTGGCTTAAAACTCAACATTCAAAAGACTAAGATCATGGCATCTGGTCCCATCACTTCATGGCAAATAGATGGGGAAACAATGGAAACAGTGACAGACTTCATATTCTTGGGCTCCAAAATCACTGTTGATTGTAACTAAAGCCATGAAATTAAAAGACGCTTGCTTCTTGAAAGAAAAGCTATGACAAACCTAGACAGCCTATTAAAAAGCAGAGACATGTGTTTGTCAACAAAGGTCCATCTGGTCAAAGCTATGGTTTTTCCAGTGTCCATGTATGGATGTGAGAGTTGGACTATAAAGAAAGCTGAGCACCAAAGAATTGATGCTTTTGAACTGTGGTGTTGGAGAAGACTCTTGAGAATCCCTTGGACAGCAAGGAAATCCAACCAGTTCATCCTAAAGGAGATCAGTCCTGAATATTCACTGGAAGGACTGATGCTGAAGCTCCAACACTTTGGCCACCTGATGGAAAGATCTGACTTATTTGAGAAGACCCTGATGCTGGGGAAGATTGAAGGCAGTAGGAGAAGGGGATGACAGAAAATGAGATGGTTCGATGGCATCACTGACTCAATGGACATGAGTTTGATCAGTCTCTGGGAATTGGTGTTGGACAGGATGCCTGGCGTGCTGCAGTCCATGGGGTCACAAAGAGTCAGACACGACTAAGCTACTGAAGTGAACACACATATACTTATTAATGTATAAACACATTATATGAAGAAGTCTCATCTTTAAACAGATAATTGACATGTCTTTTCTATTTAAAGGTAGGCTACATCCATGAAGGGTTTAGCTTATACTTCTAAGCCCTATTTTTTTTCCTGGCCTTTGTTTTTCTTCATTGTTTCAGTGTATATTCTAGATTTACAAACATTCTGCAATGAGCTTTTAAAACTCCATTTTGGTAAACATATAGAGTTCTCCTCTATAATTGAAACTGTTGCCATTATGAAACAGTGTGGCGAGGGAGGGAGAGCCTAGCTTAGAAAAAGACGGGACAATCACCTCAAAGCTGCCTAGAGGCCAAGCTCCCCAAAGTTCTACTATGGTGTACAGTTAGTAGTTTTCCATATCTGAAATTAAAAAATAAAAAAAAAACAAAAACCCTGTTCTGGTTTTCCCAACAGCAAAACATGATTTATAATATATTTTCAATACAACATGTTTATCTCATATAAGGTTTTTCACATATTAGTCAATGAAACATCAGCTGTATGATCAGATTGCCTCTCTTAAGCTTCTATTCTGCTCTGGCTTTTCTCATTGAAATTCCCTGTTTACAGGGACACAAAGAGCTGTTTTAAATAGGAAGCCAACATTTGGGTGCCAGACAGCAAGCTAGTGCCACATTGCATTCATTCCATAGCAAAACTGCTAACCAAGACCTTTCTGTGCTAAATGCCACCGTATCTCCTTTTCTCCTTCATTGGAGAAGATACACTCCATGATGCCAGCTGCTTTTCTGGCAGCAGACATGAAGACTAAAGCCGAATTATCCTCGCTCCAACCATCGCTGGTTCAATGGACATGAGTTTGATCAGTCTCTGGGAATTGGTGTTGGACAGAGATGCCTGGCGTGCTGCAGTCCATGGGGTCACAAAGAGTCAGACACGATTAAGCTACTGAAGTGAACACACATATACTTATTAATGTATAAACACATTATATGAAGAAGTCTCATCTTTAAACAGATAATTGACATGTCTTTTCTATTTAAAGGTAGGCTACATCCATGAAGGGTTTAGCTTATACTTCTAAGCCCTATTTTTTTTCCTGGCCTTTGTTTTTCTTCATTGTTTCAGTGTATATTCTAGATTTACAAACATTCTGCAATGAGCTTTTAAAACTCCATTTTGGTAAACATATAAAGAGTTCTGCTCTATAATTGAAACTGTTGCCATTATGAAACAGTGTGGCGAGGGAGGGAGAGCCTAGCTTAGAAAAAGACGGGACAATCACCTCAAAGCTGCCTAGAGGCCAAGCTCCCCAAAGTTCTACTATGGTGTACAGTTAGTAGTTTTCCATATCTGAAATTAAAAAATAAAAAAAAAACAAAAACCCTGTTCTGGTTTTCCCAACAGCAAAACATGATTTATAATATATTTTCAATACAACATGTTTATCTCATATAAGGTTTTTCACATATTAGTCAATGAAACATCAGCTGTATGATCAGATTGCCTCTCTTAAGCTTCTATTCTGCTCTGGCTTTTCTCATTGAAATTCCCTGTTTACAGGGACACAAAGAGCTGTTTTAAATAGGAAGCCAACATTTGGGTGCCAGACAGCAAGCTAGTGCCACATTGCATTCATTCCATAGCAAAACTGCTAACCAAGACCTTTCTGTGCTAAATGCCACCGTATCTCCTTTTCTCCTTCATTGGAGAAGATACACTCCATGATGCCAGCTGCTTTTCTGGCAGCAGACATGAAGACTAAAGCCGAATTATCCTCGCTCCAACATCGCTGGTATCATTGTGCCAGACGCACCACTCGGACCTCTTTCACCAGACTATGTTGGAAGGCTCATCTCCTCTGGGCCCATTTTAGATTTTTTTCTGGTTTTCCCTGGATCTTTTACCTCTGCGCCATTCTTGTGGGCGCTGTGTCAGATAAAAGAGCTGATCGCCATTATTCACGAATGAATTTCACAGCTCTTCATGCTGAGGCATGTTGCCTTTTTCTTCATGACATTCCCTATAATGAGAATGATGTACTTCAATGAATCACAAAGAAATGAGAATTAATAGTTTATCTTCAAGGTGACACCAAAGTCATTGTATTGTTGGAAATCTGTCTGTTTACCACAGCAGAGCTCTGTGAATGATTTTCAAGCAGTTCTCAGTGTAAATTATGGGTGTATGGGGGTTACTAGATTTGTGTATTTTATAACCATTTTTCCAGAAGTAAAAGTATTTCACAATGTCCACTTCTTTATTTTATGTTTTCATTTTATTGACATATAGTTGACAAATAATGTTCAATTCTTTTTACAGCTAAAAATATACAACCCCTTCACTGCTCTACAATGTGAAGCAACAGAGCAAGGATCACTGTCCTTTGCCAAAGTTGAAATACAAGAAAGGGTATCTGGGCACAGGATCAGTGACTGCAAAGCAATCTGCACTTGCGTGCTAAGACGCTTCAGTCATGTCCGACTCTTTGTGACCCCACTGACTGTAGACCGTCAGGCTCTCTGTCCATTGAATTCTCCAGGCAAGAATACTGGAGTGGCTTGCCATGCCCTCCTCCAGAGGATCTTCCCAACCCTGGGATCAGACCTGCGTCTCTCATATCTCCTGTATTGACAGACGGGTTCGTAACCACTAGCACTACCTGGGGAGCCCTAATCTGCACTTATCTGAGTCTAAAAAATGGGGGGGAGGCCTATACTGTGTCTAGAAACCAGTTCTCACCCCACTAGGAACTCTATAGTTTAAGAAACAGAAAATAAAAATCAAACTGACTTCAGCAAAAAGAAGATTATTGGTGTATATATATGTGGGGCTTCCCTGGTGGCTCAGAGGTTAAAGCGTCTCCCTCCAATGCGGGAGACCCGGGTTCGATTCCTGGGTCGGGAAGATCCTCTGGAGAAGGAAACGGCAATCCACTCCAGTATTCTTGCCTGGAAAATCCCATGGATGGAGAGGCCTAGTAGGTTACAGTCCACAGGGTCGCAACGAGTCGGACACGACTGAGCGACTTCACCTTCACCATATGTGGGACAAACGGGGTAGATAGGGCTTCAGATTTGGAATTGACTCAGCAGCTCAAGGGTATCATTAAGACACTTCCTCTTCCCCCATTCTGCATTGACTTCCTAGCATCAGCTTTGTTCTGAGATTATCTCAGTTGTTGCCACAGTTCTAAGACCATATCCACAAGCCATACCATGCAGAAATGCAGCAGCAGCAGACCCTAGCCAGCTCTCGTAGAAAGATGAGGAGCTCTCTTTCCCCAATAACACACCATCCACCCATGTTTCCTGGGTGGATATCCAATTCTGTGACCTCCTGGACTGTAGCCCACCAGGTTCTCTGTCCATGGAATTCTCTAGGTAAGAATACTGGCATTGGTAGCCATTCCCTTCTCTAGGATATTTTCCTGACCCAGGGATTGAACCCAGGTCTCCTGCATTGCTTGCAGATTCTTTACTCTCTGAGCCACCAGGGAAGCCTTAAACCAACTCAACTGACGGGAATAGCATGAAAAGCTAGACTTCTCTGATAGCATGGGGAGTTAGCTCTCTGAAACAATCAACATAGCTGAAGTGGGGAGATCTTCATGACGGGGCCATTCTGGGCATATTCATAGATGGGGTGGAGTCAGGGTGCCTACCACAACACCCCCTCACTATTTGCTCCTATACAGGGGTATTTTGAGGGAAATGCAAGATAATCACAAGATCCATATTCCTAGCAATTACTAAAGGCTTTACCTTGCTCTGAAAAAGCTTTGCCCACTACACAAACTTTTATCAATCATTTTTCTCAGAACTGACAAAGTAAGCTCCTGTTCCACATTCAGGGTACTTCTGAAATGAAATCACAAACTGCCCTAAAATATTTTATAGTCTTTAAAGTACAAGATCTCCCGAACAAGTTGAAAAGGACAACATATCCTGTTTACATAACTATTTTGAACAACTGGTTTGGTGAAAATTTAGAAAATAAAAGATAGTATTGATATTATCTCTAGGATAAAAGAGTAAACTATGATCCTGTTTTTTTTCAAAGTTGTTATCAAAGGAATATATAAGGATAAATATAGATATACATTCATATATATACATATGTACTCACACTCACATACATATATTCATATATACATATATATAATTTGGCCACCTGATGTGAAGAGCTGACTCATTGAAAGAGACCCTGATGTTGGGAAAGATTGAAGGCAAGAGGAAAAGGCAGTGACAAGGGGACAGGAGGATGAGATGGTTGGATGTTGTAGACAGGATTTCCCTCTTCCTCTTCTGTAAAACACAGAAAGAAATTTAGGAGATCAAGAAGGAAAAATGCCAGCCTCATATTTAAAGAAACGAAAGAATGCCCTAAAGTTACCCATATGTGGTGAATTTTTAACTGACAGGAGGAAAAGACACTAGGAAAGAATACTTGGAGCTGAGGATCTAAGAAAATTTTGGCAGAATTCAAGTTGACAAAATATTTGACATTACATGACAAAAAAAATCAAGACCCGCTTATTTAGCAAAAAGGGAATGGCTATATGGACTGATGACAGGAGTAAGGAGGTTTAGTTTTGATACACAAATGAAAGGTAAAATGAATCAAACAAGAAAGTCATAATTTGGAGGAAACTATGCTAGCATGAGACTGATGAAGGAAACTAAATTATATTTTTAAAAGTCTGAGAGCCACTAATTTGAACTGGCTGCAATGAAGTAAAATTAAACAAATGAAAGCCTTGTCTCTTATTCACACCACACTCACATTTTGTTCACATCATACTCACATGTACACAGAATGACTGACTTGCACTCTTGTCTCTGCTTCACATAGTGCCTATAAATAACTGGACTAGGACAAACATTATAATAATTGATTAGTAGAAATAGACCAGCTTTAAATCTGAATAATTGTACTAGAATAAGAAAAAAAGAGCAAAAAATAGGATCAATAGACAAATACAGATAGTGGTTATCAGGATATTATGATGCAACAAGCATATATTTTGTTTTGTTTTATGAAAGCAATTCAAAGTATAAAGCAATTTATGTGAAATTCCAGAATACATACAGATAATAATTTACATAATAAATTATTTTAAACCACATAAGAATAATGAGCACAACATTCAGGATAGCAAGAATGAATTGTTTTTGAAAAGGTAACAGAAAATGAGTTTCATGAAACAAGAGTCCAAATATTGACATAAAAGTTGGTATTATATAATCTAACAACAGAGAAAGGGATTAAAATATAAACAGAATTCATGCAAAAAAGGATGAGAGAGCAAAATGGGACAACAATAAAGGAAACAATAAAATAGACAGTAAAACTTGCTATAAACATAGTAGATAAAAGAGAAGACTATATCTGGAAAGGAAGCAAACTGAGTTAGAAAAAGTAAAAAAGATTTAGCAAGAATAAGCTGAAAAAAAAATCATATGATCATATCAATAAATGCACAAAATCTTATGACAAAATACAACACGCATTCATGTTAAAAACTTTAAGTACATAAAGAGTAGATGGGAACTTCAACCTAATAAAGACTATCTACAAAAGTCTACAGTTATGTTATACTTAAAGGTGGGAAACTTGAAGCTTTCCTACTAGGATCAGGTACAGTGAGATGATGACTCCTCTCACCACTCCTTTCGACATGATACTAGAAGTTTTAGCTAATGCAATAAGACAAGAGAAAGCAATACAAGGTGTACATATTGAGGGGGGAAAATAGCGTTATTCATAGATGACAAAACCAACTATATAGAAAATCTGAAAGAATTAACAAAACGTTGTTGAAACTTATAAGTGATTATAGCAAGGTTGCGTGATACAAGGTTAACATACAAAAGTCAATAATTTTCCTATATACCAGCAATGTGTAAGTAAAATCTGAAAGTAAGGACACTGATACCATTACATTTGTTGTTGTTGTTGAATTGTTAAGTCGTGTCTGACTTTTTGGGACTCCCGGGACTGTAGCCTGCCAGGTTCCTCTGTCTAAGAGATTTCCCAGGCAAAAATACTGGAGTTGATTGCCATTTCCTTCTTCAGGGGATCTTCTTGATGCAGGGATCAAACTCACATCTCCTGCATTGGCAGGTAGATTGTTTACCTCTGACTGAGACTCTAGGGAAGCCCCAGTATGATTACCAAAATTAAAAACCTATATATAAATCTCAAAAGGACGTAAAAAATCCACAGAATAAAAACTAAAAACATTCTGAAGACTGAAATCAAATAAGAACTAAAGGAATGAAGAGAAATTGTATGTTCATGGATAGAGTCAATATCAAGATACCATTCTTCCCAACTTGATCTAGAGATTCAATGCAATCGCAATTAAAATCTCAGCAAGTTATTTTATGGATAATGACAATGTTTATATAGAAGGGCAAAAGCCTTGAGGCCAAAACAAAACTTAAGGGAAAGAATGAGATTGAAGGACAGACACTATCCAACTTTAAGACTTATTATAAAACTATAGTAATCAAGATAGGGAAGTATTTGTGCAAGAAGAGACAAATAGATCAGTGGAGCAGAATAAAGAGCCCACAGATAGACTTATATATATACTTAACTGGTCAGTGATATGGAGCAAAAGCAATACAATAAAGATAGTCTTTACAACAAATTGGTATTAGAATAACCGGACATCTACATGCAAAAATTAATCTGGACACAGACATATATCCAACACAAAACCAAACTCAAAATGGACCACCGGCCTAACTGCAAAACCATATATCTCCTAGAAAATAACATGCGAGAAAACCTCAATGACCTCGGATATGGTGATATATTTTGGATATAATACCAAAGGCACATCGATGAAATAAATAAATGACAAGCTGGACTCCATCAAAATTAAAAATGTCTGTTCTGTGAAAGAGAATGGCAATTGAATGAGAACCCAGGCTACAGACCAGAAGGAAATATTTGAGAAAATGCTATTTTTGATAAAGGACCAGAACACATGAAGAACACTTAAACATCAACAGTAAAAGCAAAGAACTCAAGCACAAAATAGGTCAAAAATCTTAAGAAACACCTCATTGAAGAAGATACACAGATAGGAAATAAATATATGAAATAATTTCCCATATCATATGTTATCTGGAAAATACAAATCTAAATGACAATGACATACAACTATCTATTAGACTGGCCAAAATCTAGAACACTGACAATACCCAATTTTGGTGAGGATATGGAACAATAGGAAGCCTCATATTTTGCTAGTGGGAAAGCAAAATAGTACAGCCAATTTGGAAGATCCTTTGTTGATTTCCTACAAAATTAAGCAAACTTTAACCATTTTGTCCAACTCAGTATTTCAAGGAAGGAGTTGAAAACTTATGTTCACAAAACATGTACACACAGATGTTCACAAAACACTTAGACATGGAAAACTTATGTTCACAAAACACCTAGAGGCAGTTCTCTCTATAAATGTCAAATCTCAGAAGCAACCAAGATACCCCTCAGTAGGTGAATGGATAAAACTATGACACATCCAGACAAAGAAATATCACTCAGCACACACACAAAAAAAGAGCTATGAAACCCTGAAAACACAAGGAAGACCCTCAAATTCATATTACTAAATGAAGTAAGCTAATTTGAAAAGGTTAAATACTGTGTGACTCCAACTATATAACATTCTGGAAAAGACAAAACTGGAGACAGTAAAAGGTTACTGGTTGTCATATTTAGGGGGCTGGGAGGGATGAATAAGGAGAGTATTATCCCTATGATTTCATCACAATGATATGTGTCATCATATGCTGCCCAAACTCATAGCATGCACAGCATGGAAAGTCAACTACAAAGTAAACTATGGACTTGGAGTGATTAGGATGTGTCACTGTAAGTTCATCAGTCATAACAAATGCACCACTCTGGTGGGGGATCCTGATAACTGGGAGGGTATGCACAAGTCAAGGCAAGGGATATATGTAAAATATCTGCACCTTCCTCTCCATCTTTTAGTGAACCTATCACTGCTCTTAGAAAAACTTTAAAAAGCAAATTTAAATAAAAAGGAAATAATTATGAGAATAATTTTATAGTGAAGATGCCATTTTAATCCAATAATCATAGTGATCACCAAGAATGGCACAATTTGAAACCTTGCACCCCCTGATAAGAGGCAATGAGAACAGAATAACTTGTGTGATTTCCTGCTAAAGAGGCATGACCCAAATCTAATCATGAGAAACCATCAGACACACACAAATTGAGGAACATTTCAGAAGATAAGTGGCTTGTAATCTTCAAAAATATCAGGATCAAGAAATCAAACAATCATTGAGAACTATGTCAGAAAACAGAAATAAACAAAGAGGCATGACAACTAAACACCATGTATGACAGTGAACTGCCTCGATTTTCCATAAAGAATGATACTGGAAAAAGTGGCAAAATTTGAATGGGGTCTGAAGTAACATCTATAATGCACCAGTGTTAATTTCCTGATTTTGATGGTATGCTGTGGTTATATAAGAAATAAACACTAAATTACTTGAGTTTGGGATAACATGATTTAGAGAGAAATGAAAAGAATGAAAGAAGTTGCTTCCAAGAAGAGATCAGAATGAGGGGAACAACTTAGAAAACAAAAGAAATAAATAATTTAACTCCATAAAAGTAACTGAATAATTTATTTATAGATACACACTCAAATGGTAAAACACAGTTTATACTGGGAAATATATATTTGCAATTCCTAACAAAACTCATAGGAAGAGACGTTCATTTTCAGAAATGGTAGAGAAGTTATTTGGAAAAATTATGTTAAAAACAATTTGAAATGCTGGTGAGAATATAAACAATTATTTTAAAGTAATAAAGATAAGATGAGATGACAGAACCATGTGTAATGGGAAATAAACACCTTAGGTCACGTATGTTTGTAAGCAGAATAGCAAATCATAAAGCTGCTTTTACTATGTGAATATGTTTATAGAGAAAACTTGTTTTTCACGTTTGTTGCCCTTCTTGTGTAACAGGTACACAATTCAAGGCCAAAGATGTAGACTCAACATTCAAACATGTAACAGTTAAAACCAGTTGCTCATGCTATAGAATTAGAAAGAAAATTACCTTACTGTAAGCAAACCTGGAGGAATAGAGTGGAAAAGGCATAAGTAATTAAAGGTAAAGAAAAAAAAAAAACTGACCATGACAAGATGAGCCTCAACAATATTTTGAGCCATAGTAATTTTTTTTAAGTAAACCAGAGAACCCTAAAGATAAAACCTGAAAGAAGTCAGAGAGAAACATGTGAATTATCTTCAAAGAAGAAGCAGAGGGGTCAGCTGATTTCTCAGAAAAAGCAATCCATTCATAATCCAGGGAGCAGGGAATGCTACTTGAAATGGCTATCACTTTCAAATTCTGTAACCACAAAAATTAACTTTTTAACACAAAGCCAAAAATACCCTCAGATAAAATAGTGTTGAAGATACCATCACTAGCACATACACTAATGAATATACTTATTTCAAGCAAAGGGAGATGATCTCTCACTGAAAGTCTAATATATAAGGGGAAATAGTGAAGAAAATATAAAATGTGTGAATAAATCCAAACAAATAAGGAACATAAAAGTCAATGACAGTATAAGTCAGGTGGACAGGAGGTGAACAGTGATAAAATATCTTGTGGTATTTTTACAATTCAGCCCCCAGAAAACATTACATATTAAAGGAACTCTTAAAGATGTTTCACAAGAAAAACACTTAGGAAGGAATATGAGAATCTGGCCAAGGCATAAAAAAAGTTCATGTATATGAGGAAAAGAATGTAAGCACTATTCAAGCTACTCTTTCTTTAGAAAATAAAATTATTTAATTGTCAATGTTTCTAAATTATAGCATAATTTCCTTTAAATTATAGCATACTAAATAATATGAGTTTTATATATTTTTTATTTCCTATAAATTAACAGCAAATATTAGATGGGTTTTGAAGATTTGAAAAAAAAATTCTAAGGTAACAGAACAGTTTTAATTTTCCTCATTGATTATTAAAATGATATTACATGGTTTCAGCTTACACAAACCTTTTTATAGTCCCATATGACCATAGAAAAAGAGGACTTTTTGTGTTGTTCCTCCTAAAAAAGCCTCTAACACAGGCTCCACATACTTTTGTGTTTGTGTAAAGAAGCATAAAATAAATATTTTAAGTTTGAGGGCTGTACACAGTATCTATACCATATCCTTCCTCTCTTTCCTCTTAAAAAAAATCTAGTCTTAAAAACATATATAAATTCTTTTTAGATCATGAGCTAAGAAGCCTTCTAGATTTAGCCCATCAGCCTATATGTCAAAACATTTAACAGATGCCAAAAATGAAATTTAGAAAAAACTAAGTCAAGAAGGAATAGAACCTGAGAAGTCCTATAACCATTAAAGAAAATAAGTCAATAGCCGACATTTCCCTATAATAAAACAATTGTACAGAAGAAATTTCTAAATGAATTCTAGATATTATTGATGAAAGCATTAATACAATTGCATACACAAATTATTAACATATAAGGTAACAGAAAAAGTGGTAATACTTTCTGTCTCATTTTATGTGACTGTTGTAACTTTGTTGTCTAAATATAAGAAGAATAGCAATTGTACTGAGTGATATCTTTTATGAAAGTGAATGACTTTATTTCCAGTATGACCCAGCAATCCCACTGCTGGGCGTACACACTGAGGAAACCAGAATTGAAGGAGACACATGTACCCCAATGTTCATCGCACCACTGTTTATAATAACCAGGACATGGAAGCAACCTAGATGTCCATCAGTGGATGAATGCATAAGAAAGCTGTGGTACATATACACAATGGAGTATTACTCAGCCATTAAAAAGAATACATTTGAATCAGTTCTAATGAGGTGGATGAAACTGGAGCCTATTATACAGAGTGAAGTAAGCCAGAAAGAAAAACACCAATACAGTATACTAACACAAGTATATGGAATTTAGAAAGATGGTAATGATAAGCCTGTATGCGAGACAGCAAAAGAGACAGAGATGTATGGAACAGTCTTTTGGACTCTGTGGGAGAGGGAGAGGGTGGGATGATTTGGGAGAATGGTATTGAAACATGTATAATATCATATAAGAAACGAATCACCAGTCCAGGTTCAATGCATGATACAGGAAGCTCGGGGCTGGTGCACTGGGATGACCCAGAAGGATGGTACAGGGAGGGAGGTGGGAGGGGGGTTCAGGATGGGGAACACATGTACACCAGTGGCAGATTCATGTTGATGTATGGGAAAACCAATACAATATTGTAAAGTAATTAGACTCCAATTAAAATAAATAAATTTAAATTAAAAAAAGAAAATAAATGATTTTATAAAAGTAGAAATTTTAAACAAAGAAAGAGCAAATGGATTTGACAATATAAAGCTTTATATCATTACCAGTGTGGCCTATTTCCAAATCTTCAAGTTTAGTTCAAATAAGAAAAATAAGGTAATCCCTTGGTAACATACTGAAGGGAAAATAAACAGTTCAACAGATGGATACATGTATTTGACAATATTTCATACTCACTTATGATTTAAAAGCATAGCAAACTAGGATTAAAGGAAAATCCTTTAATCCTATAAAAATATCTTTTAAAACAACCTTAAGAAACTTTACAATTAATGATAACATGTTGAGCACTGTGCTTTTGAACTGTGGTATTGGGGAAGACTTTTCAGAGTCCCTTGGACTGCAAGGAGATCCAACCAGTCCTTCCTAAAGGAAATCAGTCCTGAATATTCATTGGAAGGACTGATGCTGAAGCTGAAACTCCAATACTTTAGCTATCTGCTGTGAAAAGCTGACTCATGTGGAAAGACCCTGATGCTGGGAAAGATTGAAGGCAGGAGGAGAAGGGGACGACAAAGGATGAGATGGTTGGATGGCATCACCAACTCAATGGACATGAGTCTGGGTAAACTCCGGGAGTTGGTGATGGACAGGGGGCCTGGTGTCCCATCGTCCATGGGGTCACAAAGAGTTAGAGACGACTGAGTGACTGAACTGAACTGTTGAGCACTTATTAAAATTAAGAACAAAATATAGTCCCTTTCATATCATTTATTCAATATTCTATTGGACCTTTTTTCAATGCAGAAAGACAAGTCAAAAAAAAAAAAAGTTGTTCCTTTTTTTCTCTTCGATCCAACTCACGCTCTCCCGTCAGAGAGTACTACAAAAATTCTCTCCGCTTCACAGCAAGGCTCTAATGTTCCCTGTGTGTGACTTTTCCAGTTTCTCTCTCTCCATTCCCTTTAGGATCCACTATGGTAAGAATTCTGGACCCACATCATCGGAACCATAAAAGTAAGTTCACCTAGAATCTCCATGAAACTAAAGTCAATAAGACTCTCCACGTATTTGACTTAGCAGCTTTTGACTCAGTTACACATTCTCCTCTCCAAATATGTTCTTTGCCAGTCTTCTAAGACACTCCAAGCTCTTAGTTTTCCTCACAGTTCAAAGAATACTCTTTCTTGGTTGTATTTGTTATTTTTTGTTCTTTTGTCCCACCTCCTCCTCCTCACTGCTGCTGCTAAGTCACGTCAGTCGTGTCCAACTCTGTGTGACCCCATAGACGGCAGCCCACCAGGCTCCCCTGTCCCTGGGGTTCTCCAGGCAAGAACACTGGAGTGGGTTGCCATTTCCTTCTCCAGTGCATGAAAAGTGAAAAGTGAAGTCACTCAGTCATGTCCGACTCCTAGTGACCCCATGGACTGCAGCCTACCAGGCTCCTCCATCCATGGGATTTTCCAGGCAAGAGTACTGGAGTGGGGTGCCATTGCCTTCTCCACCTCCTCCTCACACACACATCTTAATGTGGGGCTTTGTCCTTGAAAGCAGCTTTATTTCACTCATGACTACACTCACTTTCTTGATATCTTACAGTCCCATCTCCCATCCATATGCTGATGACTTTTAAGAGACCAGTTTAGAAATCTTTCCTGAACCCATATAATCACAAAATTCCATTTATTTTAATATATGCAAAGATGAACTTGAAGTTTTACTCTTACTGCCCTACCACTGCAAATTAAAGCAAGTCAATTTTCAGTTGTTCAGCCCAAAATGTTTTGAGTCATCTGTAACAATGCTCCCTAACATCTATGCATGAAACTACACCATTTCTACTGTGCCAACTTTAAAGTCAGAAGTCAGACTGATATTTTAACAACTTATTTCATACAATGCCAATCTCTTCTGCTAAAAATTCTACAATATCATCCCATTTCAACTCAGAGTCAAAGACAAAATATAGTATCTTATGTCTTTGCTTCCTATAGCTGCTGTAAAATCACAAACTTTAGTTACTTAAACCACCACAAATTTATCCTCTTATAGTTCTGGAGGTCAGAAGTCTAAAGCAAGGTGTTGGCAGGGCTCTGCTCATTCTGGAGGCTCCAGATGAACTCTGTTTCTTTGCCATCTCCAGCTGTTGGAGGGTCTATGCATTTCTTGGCCCCTGTTCCTTTCTTTCACATTCAAAGCTTGTTACTCTAATTTCTGGTTCCATTGTGGCATCCCTTTCCTTTGATTTTAACCCTCTTGCCTCACTCCTACAGGGAACAATGGGGCTACATGGGGATCACATAGGAAATCCAGGATATAATCTCTCCTATCTCAAGAGCTTCCAATTTACTACAGCTACAAGTCTCTGTTTGCAATTTAAAATAACATATACACAAATTCTGAGAATCAGGATGTGGATATCTTTGGAAGTCAGAGGAGGAGTTGGCTGGATGGCATCACCAAGCAATTCGCATGAACTTGAGCAAACTCTGGGAGATGGTGAGGGACAGGGAGGCATGTCATGCTTCAGTCCATGGGGTCATAAAGAGTTGGACACAAAAGGGTGACTGAACAATAACAAGAGTCTTTGGGGGAATTATTATGTCTATCACAGTCTGTAGGATCTGTGCATACTGTTAAACTTTCTGTCTTCCCCTTCTGTTGTTGTTGTTGCCGCTTTTGCCCCAGCCACACATACCTCCTTGCCTTTCCTTGAACATTCATGGGGAATCTCTTGATTTAGAATGTTTGTAGTAACTATTTCATCTTGATGCAAAAAATAAAAAAGAAAGAAAAATGTATTCCATTAATAGCTATTAGTTATTACCCCTTTCACTTCCTCCAAATCCTTTGCTTAAATATCACCTTTTGAGTGATGAAGTATTGACTACCATCACCTGCTCTGTTCCAACCCTCAATATTTATTATCTTGCTTTCTCTCTTCTTTTCTTTTTTAAAAAAATATTTTCTTTACTTGGCTGCACTGGGTCTTTGCTGCAGCATGTGGGATCTCATAGCTGCAGCATGTGAACTCTTAGCTGTGGAATATAGAATCTAGATCCCTGACCAGGGATTGAACCCAGACCCTCTGCATTGGGAGCATGGGGTCTTAGTCACTGGACCACCAGAGAAGTACCTCTCCTTCTTTTCTGATAGCAACTTTTATCATCTAACATACCATAAGATTACTATATTTATTATATTTATTTTTAATTTCCTGCATTTTCCACCAAAAAAAAAAAAAAGTGAGCTTCATGACACATGATGTGTTGCCTTTTATTCAGAGATGTAACCTGGTAACCTAGAGCATAAAATAAATAATAAGTGCTCCACACCTATTATGGATTTCAGAATGAAACCACCGATAAGCAAGGAATAGATGACCTGAAGAAATGGCTGACAGAACACTTGAAAAACTTGTTGACACACACACAGAGTTCATTGTTATTTAGGAAAATGCCAATTAAAACAGCAGATTAAAAAAAAGAAAAGTCTAAAAATAACAAAATTGAATCTCTACTTAGAATAAAAGAAACCATTGTGTACTGACAGTGGGAGTATGCACTGGTTAAAATCGAGGAAACTAAAATGGCAATACTTGGAAAAATTGAAGCTAGGCACACAGTAAAGATCAGCAAATTTACTCCTAATTATATACTCCTTCAATATACATAAGCAAGAGAGTGCATGTACAGAAACATTCACAGAAGTACTGTGAGCAAGAACCAAAGTAAGGTGAAGGGACAACACTGTAACTCCATTATTGATAATAATGTAAAACTAAATCCAAACACAGAGATCCTCTGCACAAAATATGGTTTAATTCCATAACCTCATTTGGGCAAAAGACACAAAAGAATATATGGGCAATGATTACCTTAAATTTCAGAAATATTTAAAACTCAGCATGTTCTTTCTGACTGGCTCAAACTATAAAGAAACACAAGGCATTATTAGCCCCAAATGAATGTAATTGCCACTTTTATAAAGGAGAAATGATGTTGTTGCTAATAGACTGACACACAGAGGTTCTTAGGAACCACTAATTTTCCATTTCTTGACTGGGGTTGAGGTCATACACTTATTTGTTAAAGTTTCTATGTATGTTTTATTCAACTTTCAGCATGTATTACATTGAAAATAAAAAAAAAGAATTAAGGGTCATTAATAAAGAGAACTTACAGGTCAAAAAAAAAAACTAGTTTAACAATAGAAAATTTGGTGAAGGATATAAACACTAATTTAAATAGAAAATGCTTTAAACACGTGAAGAAATGTTCACTCTCACTTAAAATAAGAGAAGTGTTTTAATTTACAAGACTGAAAAACTATTAGAAATGTTGATGGTACAGAGATTTAAACAATTAAATAGTTACATAGATATGAATTTGAGCAAATTCGGGAGATAGTGAAGGAAAGGGAAGCCTGGTGTGTTGCAGTCCATGGGGTCACAAAGAGCCAGACATGACTTAGCAACTGAACAACAAAAGTTGCTTACATACCTTGCTGTTGGCATGATAAATTCAAACAACATTCATGGAGAGCAATTTAGCAATACCTCTGAAAGGTTAAAGTTTCCAAACTTTGCTCCAACATTTCAAGTCTAGTCATATTCCTAAAGCTATACCAGCACTGTGTGAAATAACATATGATTATATTACTTAATTTTTTTAAAAGAATAAAAGTCCTTCAGAAAGAAATGGTAACATAAATTACAATATATTCACTGGAAATAATACTATAAAGCTACTAAATGCTTTAAAAAATGAAGTGTATCTTTTTGCCCTAAAATGGAATATGTCCAGTTACATTTTTCAGTAAAAAACAAATCATGTTTTATAACATTGTATAAGGTACACCATCATTTATATATATAAAAACAAAACAGTAAATACTTGTTAAGTTCTATAATATCTTTTGGAGTATATATGTAAAAAACAAAACAAAACCCAGAACTGATCAATGCAGTTTCCAAGGAAGAGAACTATGGATCCTGGTGGGAGTTGTAGTGGTAGTTTTAACTGTAATATACACCCTATTTTGCCTTTTAAATTTTATGCAAAGCACATACATTATCAATTCAACATATAAATTAAATAACAAATATATAACAACTACAGAAATAAATGGACTTTTCTATGAAGCAGTAGAAATATTCCTGTTACCAATGCAATTTTAGTTTTGTCTGATATTATTCAGAACAGAAAGTCAGGTGCCCAGTTCTCAGGAATGCATACACTCAGTGCATGATTCACAACATTATTCCTCCGCTCATCTGATCTCAGGATAACCCAACATTTACAAACTAGATTTGGTGCTAAGCTTATGATGTTTTTTGTACATAGTGGCAGAACTAGTATCAGGGAAAATTGAAGAACTGGAGTATTTGTGGGTATTTGGGAGATACAACACTAAACTGAGGAGTTCACTGAGGGAATTTAAGCTAAACAGCAGTCAAAATAGGAGATGTTCCTTGAGATAAATGCTATAGTAGTACACATTCTTATAGCTTAATTTCCTATTTGATAAAATAATTTTAATCCCAGATTGAGATTTAATATCTTAATTTAAAATTCTAAATTTAATAACTTTATGTAATCTATAAATACATAAAGTATAGCTTTAAAAGTGAGGTTAGTGAAAGAATTTTACCAGAGAGAATCTGAAATTTGCATAAAATGTTTTTGCTTCCTGTAAGATTAGAGTTCTAGGGAGAAAACCAAAGATTTGTATATTCAGTTCAGTTCAGTTGCTCAGTCATGTCCGACTCTTTGCGACCCTATGAATCGCAGCACGCCAGGCCTCCCTGTCCATCACCAACTCTCAGAGTACACTCAGACTCACGTCCATCGAGTCAGTGATGCCGTCCAGCCATCTCATCCTTGGTCGTCCCCTTCTCCTCCTGCCCCCAATCCCTCTCAGCATCAGAGTCTTTTCCAATGAATCAGCTCTTCACATGAGGTGGCCAAAGTACTGGAGTTTCAGCTTTAACATCATTCCTTCCAAAGAAATCCCAGGGCTGATCTCCTTTAGAATGGACTGGTTGCATCTCCTTGCAGTCCAAGGGACTCTCAAGGGTCTTCTCCAACACCACAGTTCAAAAGCAACAATTTGTATATTATATCCCAGCAAAATCATTGTTCCCTTTTCTAAACTTAGTTCATCTACCTGCAAACTAATGTGCTTTTCTTTAACTTCTATTTATAATACCAGGAGCCCATGAAATGCAGTTACTCAATTAGCAACACAGTAATATAACCACCAATAATACTAATAATGATAATAAAATTCAGATTAAATCATATTCTTTGATAAAATGAAAGTAGAAGATTCACTATATCGGATTTCCCTTGTGGCTCAGCTGGTAAAGAATTTGCCTGCAATGCGGGAGACTTGGGTCTGATCCCCGGGTTGGGAAAATCCCCTGGAAAAGGGAAAGGCTACCCACTCCAGTATTCTGGCTTGGAGAATTCCATGGAACCTATAGTCCACGGGGTTGCAAAGAGTCAGACATAACTATATTCTGTAAATATTTAAAAATTCATTTCAGAAAATTTATTGAAGTGTACTGTCCTTTTCTATTCAGGTTTTCATAAGAAGCAACTGAGAATTGGAATATTTGAACATATTTCAAGTATGAGACATTGATGAGCAAGCATAATAACATGCATCCCCTTTTTTCATTTTCTTTACTGAAAAGAACATTATTGTTTAGTACAAAGGGGACAAAAATTTAATTGACTATATAATTGTATATTGTCTCCAAGAAAGAAAACGAGAGGGCTTTGGTAGAAATTCATAATGCCATAATAATAATTTCCTATGCTTCATGCCATTATATACTCACCTCTTACTGATTAATTATACTAAGAGACTTTCTACAGGACAAATTTGAGATTTCAATATATTTTTCATTTACAGAGATTTCTCTCAAACTTTAGCCAAATGTCTGAGTCAATTTTCACATAATCTTCATTAGAAGATTATTATATTGCTTAAAGTTCTGTATTTGAAAAATGATGTGCTAAATTGTAGATCTAAATTTTTCTTAACTTTAACATTTTAAAATAATAGATAATGTTTTTAAAAGTTTATTTGGCACAGAGAAATTGAGTCATTTTTTAAAAATTGTTACCCATCTATTATTATCATCAAAGTACTTCTATCTACTTCCAACTGTTACTAATATTTGTGAATTAATTGGTCTAAAAGCATAGAAATAAAATTTTAGAAAATAACTCTATAATTATCTATTATGTAAGACATACTCCAATAAAAATAAATTCAGGGGACACAGCATAGAGATGTAGATTTTAAAAGATGCTGGGTGACAAAGTGAAGAAGCAGAAAAAAGAGACGAGAGAGCGTCTGTGTGGAGGGGATTATAAAATGGTAAGTCCAAGAGAAGGGCATATAAAAAGAAGGCTGGTGGGAAAGAAAAGATGGAAACATAGCTTCTTTGGGTTACTAAATCAAGGGTATAAAGATGAGTAGATGGATAGACTTCCCACAAATCACTAGAGTACAGTGGGGGCAGTGAGCGTGGTAAATTACTTAGGTGATGTGGGTGTACTGTTGTTTCGTGAGGGTTATACGGATATAGCATGTTATGTGAGTTCATGGAAGAGTTTAGTAATTATATACTGTCACTACTACCAGTAAGAACTTTTAAGTAAAAGAATGATTGAAGTTGTTTTTATATATGCTGCTGCTGCTGCTAAGTCGCTTCAGTCGTGTCTGACTCTGTGCGATCCCATAGACGGCAGCCTACCAGGCTCCACTGTCCCTGGGATTCTCCAGGCAAGAACACTGGAGTGGGTTGCCATTTCCTTCTCCAAATGAATATCTCATAATTAATTCCATTTATCTTTTTTTTAAATTCAATATTTGGCATTGGATATTTTATTGGAAAGTGCTAACGAGAAGTCTACTTCCCCTTAGTTCAAATGGGAAAAAATAGAATGTTTACACATTAAACCCAAATTCAAAACCAATTTCTTAAATGTAAATAAAACAGAGTAAAATCTCTATGTAAGAATAACATGCTATAACCTTAATACATAAAATGCTTAAATCAGTGTTACCTGATCACTTATGAGTTAACATGAATTAGTATGGCTTCCCAAAAAAGCTTACAAAATTTTAGGTGCACATTCTATTTTACAGCCTCTCTTATCTTTAAACCACCTATGGGTTTTGAACTTCTACCACGTATATCTGGAACATAGCTTAAGATCTTCTTGAATTTAACACTTTGTTAAAATGTTATAGTGAGCTTTGAGGATGTGAGCACAATTTTCCAATGTAACTTTTAGCTCAAATATTGAGAGATAATGACATTGGATGCATTCTGAAAATGAAAAACCAAAGGTGGTCTGCCTGGAAAACAGTATCAGGGTTTTGCAGGACATGTCTTTATTTAAAAATACTTGCGGATTAGTAGAGTCTTTATAAATTCTAATTCAGGTTCATCTTTTTTTTTTTTTTTTTTTTGTGGTCTTTACCTATATTAACTTCCCTGGTGGCTCAGATGATAAAGTGTCTGCCTGCAATGCAGGAGACCCGGGTTTGATCCCTGGGTTGGGAAAATCCCTTGGAGAACGAAATGGCAATCCACTCCAGTACTCTTGCCTGGAAAATTCCATGGACAGAGGAGCCTGGTAGGTTACAGCCCATAGGGTCTCAAAGAGCTGGCATGATTGAGCAAATTCCCTTTACCTATATTAAGGAAATAACGTCTATGTGAAAGTGAAAGTGAAGTAGCTCAGTCATGTCCAACTCTTTGACACCCTGTGGAGTGCAGCCTACTAGGCTCTTCCCTCCATGGGATTCTCCAGGCAAGAATACTGGAGTGGGTTGCCATTTCCTTCTCCAGGGGATCTTCCCAATCCAGGGAAATCTATAATCACCTCAAAAATCCAAATGTCTCATCAGGAAGGTTTTCATTAATCATTTAATCTAAAGGATTTTCTGTTGATGTCTATCAAGCCATCTTGATTTATTTTCTTCCAGGATATTTTCCAACTAAAATCACTCACTGTATTAATTTGTTTTGTACTCAGTCCTTTTATGGTTTTCATTACTAGGGTTCAGATAGAAAATAACTCTATCACAAGACCGTTCCTTCTCCCATCTCAGCACTAAAGCAAGCCTATATGTATGGAAGAGCTAAATGTGTGTGTGTTTTATGTAGGTTCTCTTCATCATGTTTGTATTTAAAAAAAAAAAAGAAGAAGAAGAAGAAAAAATCACCTGGGGACTTTTGGCCTCAACTCACAGGTTTTAAAATGTCAAAGTGAGTGCTTCTAACTCTCTAAATTCTGATATAAAGTTCTTCCACAAGTTCACCTGAGAACTTCTTCCTCCATAGGAAGATTGCAGGTGGGAGGTTAGGACAGTTTCTTCTACCTTGGTTCCAACTAGTCCTTCCCTGGTTGCAACTAGGTTTGATTTGATTGTACCCATATTATTAAGGACAAAACATATACAGTCTAATTTGGTGAACGCAGTTGGTACTTTCTGACTTTGTGAATGTTTAAAGTCAAGTGATTCTCTTATGAATAACACTTTTTTTTTTTTCCCCAGATTTTGGAAGACATTTCTTCTAGAAATTTCCAAAAATAATTATAAACTGCTGCACATTAAAAGCCCCTTCCAAAGAAATACACAAATAAAAATAACTTGCCTCTCCAGGCTTGTCATTTAGTAGCATAGATTCGTGTAATGCAAATCTCAAATTAAGTCAGGATAACAAAAAGTTATGAGACTCTTTTTATCTCAGACAGAGCATAAAGCCTCAGACAAAATAGCAAGTGCCAAATATTGCTGTGTTTCAGGCTTTTGGGGGTCTGTGTGGTTTCTAAGACAGAAAGAGTCCCATAACTTTTTGTTATCCTGACAATGTAGGAGATGTAGGAGACTTACCAATATTTTATAATAACCTATAAGTGAAAAGAATCTGGAAAAGGATATATATGTGTGTGTATATATATATTCACTTACTATACACCTGAATCTAACACAACATTGTAAATCAACTATACTTCAATAATAATAATAATAATCTATCACTGGGAAAAAAAGAATCTATGTGTTAAATGTATTTTACATTTAGAGAATGATGACACCAATGAGACTATCAGATCTGAATCACTTGGAGGCCCCAAGAATCTCTTTCATGTGTCCAGATGGTGTATTTTTACATTAAATCAAGAAGTTAAGACAGTTGCCCTAATTATTTATTAAAATTATTATGTTTTTACTTCCTAGAATGAATTATTTTATTGATACTATGCCACTCAGAATCAGATTTATTGTTGCTGAATTATATTACTAAGTTTTTAGTGTTTGGGGATCTTTCTCATTCTCTGCTTTTGATTAAAAATCTATTTTTAACATGTTTTTCTCAACCTCAGAATCATTATTATATACTGTGCAAAATTTGGACAGTAAATAGAATTAATAATTCACTTAGAACTGTGTGTTTATTACTGCTCAAAGTAAATTCAAGCATATCTAGCTTAATGTCATTATTTATTTGAATTTTTGGAAGCCTAGAGATTTGAAATTATTTAGAGCAACTGAAACAGGAAATGGAAATCTGTGATAAGCTATGTGTAAAAAAAATTAAACTAATAAAAATAGTTGATAAACACAATGTTTCTCAAATCTTAAATTAAGGAATTTAAAAACGTTCATAGGAAGTTGAGATATGAAAGCAGCATAGAGCAAACTAGATACTTGAAGTTCAAGTTTTAAACCCCTTGTTTTGGAAGGTAAAGAAAGGTTAGCAGACACTATCCCATCTTAAAGGTTAATATTGTGATTATTTCACTGAAAAAGGAAAAAAAAATATGAGAAATGTATTTTGGTTTAGAATACATTTGATTAAATTATTTAGAGGAAAATATTTTTTTGCTTATTGAGAGGTGAACAAAGAAATGCTTTGAGTTCATCATGGGTTTAGCTAGTTTCTTAAAAAGCCATGGCAGTGGCAATTCCGCCACTGGCTTTCTTCTTCTTTTTCTCAGTCTTCCTTTATTTTTTCTTATTCTTTTTATTTTTTTCTTAATAAATGGGCTTTTAAATGCTTATACACCTCATATTTATTATGTAATCATATAAAATTAAAAATATAATGTACATTTGTTGTTGTTTAGTTGCTAAGTTCTATCCCACTCTTTCGTGATCCCACCGACTGTAGCCCACCAGGGTCATCTGTCCATGGTATTTCCCAGGCAAGAACACTAGAGTACATGGCATTTCTCTGGCAAGAACACTAGAGTTGCAATTTCCTTCTCCAGGGGATCTTCCAGACCAGGGATTGAACCTACATCTCCTGTATTAGCAGGCAGATTCTTTACCACTGAGGCACCAGGGTAGCCTATAATGTTGTATATTAATATAATATGTGCATTATATATACATAGGAGAGTGAAAAAGTTGGCTTAAAGCTCAACGTTCAGAAAACGAAGATCATGGCATCTGGTCCCATCACTTCATGGTAAATAGATGGAGAAACAGTGGAAACAGTGTCAGACTTTATTTGGGGGGGGGCTCCAAAATCACTGCAGATGGTGACTGCAGCCATGAAATTAAAAGACGCTTGCTCCTTGGAAGAAAAGTTATGACCAACCTAGATAGCATATTCAAAAACAGAGACATTACTTTGCCAACAAAGGTCTGTCTAGTCAAGGCTATGGTTTTTCCTGTGGTCATGTATGGATGTGAGATTTGGACTGTGAAGAAAGCTGAGCGCTGAGGAATTGATGCTTTTGAACTGTGGTGTTGGAGAAGACTCTTGAGAGTCCCTTGGACTGCAAGGAGATCCAACCAGTCCATTCTGAAGGAGACCAGTCCTGGGTGTTCTTTGGAAGGAATGATGCTGAAGCTGAAACTCCAATACCTTGGCCACCTCATGCCACCTCTTGACTCATTGGAAAAGACTCTGATGCTGGGAGGGATTGGGGGTGGGCAGGAGGAGAAGGGGACGACAGGGGATGAGATGGCTGGATGGTATCACCGACTCAATGGACATTAGTTTGGGTGAACTCCAGGAGTTGGTGATGGACAGGGAGGCCTGGCATGCTGTTATTCATGGTGCTGCAAGATTTGGACAGGGCTGAGCGACTGAACTGAACTGAACTGAACTGATGTATATATAATGCACATTATATACCCTGGTGCCTCAGTGGTAAATATATAAATATAAATATATATTTATATATAAGGCAAAATCACTGATATGATCATGCAATAGATGAGAAAATGAAGGCCAGAAGAATAACTGATTTAAGCACTGAGAGAGAAAAACAGTGGCAGTAGCAAGGATATATATATTGTTTAGACTGGCAGTTACATGTTTTTCCTAAGCTTTCTTCTGCTTTAACCCAATGAGGACAAGGGGTTCTTTCCCTTGCTTTAATTCTGTAAGCAGTAATGGGTTTTGATCTAAGAAATTATGTCATCCATTTTTTTACAGGATCTATTGGCTGTTTTACAGGCTCCCCTTGTAACTCAGCTGGTAAAGAACTTGCCTGCACTGGAGAAGGGAAAGGCTACCCACTCCAGTATTTTGACTGGAGAATTCCAGGGACTGCATAGTCCATGGGGTCATAAAGAATCAGACACTACTGAGCGACTTTCACTTTCTCATTTTCTCACGTTGGTGGCTGGGTATTTAAACGCTCCCCCTCTTTATTCATGTGCTTTCAGTTCTGTCCTCAATTCCCCATTGTAAGTCTCTTCATTGGCTCTACTCAGAGCTCCCACTCTGTTTCCCACAACAATGGAGTGTCTGTCATTGTCTTCCCATGTGTCTAGTATTTGGGACAATGATAACTTCTACCTCTAAACTATTCACTGAATCATTTAGCATCAATATCACATATTTACTTTAAACAAAGTAAAAACTAGAACCAGAATTTCTGAAAGGATGAATATGTAATATATTTATTATAAGTAATGTTGGAAAGACTATCTAGGAAATTTCAAAAAAAAAAATCATATCTCATGAAGAGCATATATCTTAGCCCCCTATTATATTCATTAAAATGCACATTTATAAAATAGTCTATATTGCATATTATCTTTTTTGCATACACACATTGATATGTTTATCTCTAAAATAAGATCTTTATATAAGTAATTAATGCAATATAAACATTCAATGATAATACACATATATACTATATATATTATATTCTATAAGGCAATATAATATATATATTATATATATATAGACAGACAAGTATATATAATACACATATATACTATAGACAAGGGAAATTTAAAGATAGATATCTCACAGTTGGGGCTTCCTTCATAGCTCAGTCATTAGAGAATCCACCTAAAATGCAGGAACCTGGATTCAGTTTCTGGGTTGTGAAGATCCCCTGGAGAGGGAAATGGCCACCCACTCCAGTATTCTTCCCTGGAAAAGCCCATGGATGGAGGAGTCTGGCAGGCTACAGTCTATGGGCTTGAAGGAATCAGACACGCCTGAGACCAAGCATACACACTCATAGGTCACTACATGAATAAATGACAGAAATACAAAATGGACTTGAAATATAAGCTAAATAACAGATGCTCTGAATATCAGAAGTCAAGTCAGAGTTACAGCATCAAATATATTTATTTCTGTTGATCTGGTAGCTCAAAACACAGAGAAGAAACTGGTGAGCACATTCTTTAACTTCCTTATGACTCTACTTATTAAAGAGTTTTCTGACTTGCTTTTATAGAGCAGATTATGGAAGCAGCACTTGAGTTGTTTATCAAAATGCATATGTTTTTTAAGTATTTACTGGCTTTAATACCCCATAGTAATGTAAATTCTACATTAGTGTTCCCCGCGAAGAGCTACGTGGTACCAGACCACCACTCTGAGAATTCAGTCCAATACAACTCAGGTTAATCCAATCAACTAAATACTAAAATCTAAGAGTTAGAAAAGGAGATATAAAGTTCTTGATTTCAAGTTATTGATATTTTTTGGAGAGAGTACAAATGAAAGCACATAAAGTAGCTTGAGTATCACAACAGCACATAATGCAATAATAATCAATTTAGCAACATTTATTACTCATTAAGGACTAGATGACGGAAAATCTATGCAAATAACTGCTATGTCTAGGAAGAACCAAATGAATCCATTTATAATTTATATGGATAAAATTTCAGTTATTATATTTTCATGTGGTTGGTTTCATAAACTGAAAGTTGCCTATTATAGCAACCATAAAATTTGCCTTCACCTTCTGATCTCAGGCATTTGATCAGATGACACCTGTGACTGCTTGCTTTCTGGTAAAATTGCTTGGGTTGCCATTTCTTTTTTTTCGCTTTCCAGTCAATATGACATTTAACCTTTAATGCCATCTTCTTATATTGCCAGAAATTTTAAAAGGATTGAAATAACTGGAACATGAAAAAACATGCCAAAGTGTTTAAAAATCAATGAACATATATTTTCTCAAATTCTTTTTCTTAGAAGACAAAAACTTCAAGCATGATTTTAATTATGTGAATGACTCTACTGAAGTTTAGGTTGATGTGATAACTGCTGACACAGTCATGGAGCTATCATAATTTTATAGTCTTCGCTTGAGCTATAAGAACATGTGATTATATCTGTTTGCCTTTTGTGTGAACTTTTTTTCCCTTTAACATAGTTTCATAAACTGTCCATAAAAATAATAACACCATTAAAAGAATTCTTTCTTTAAGAAATTACCTAATTTTGATTAGATTCAGATAGTGCCAAGAAAGAAAACTGAAATTAATATAACCTAGTGTATAAAAGCATTCATTGTTACTTTTGTCACATTTATCCTTCCATTCCTAACCACAGATCATTTTCTTCCCAAACTTTTATAACTGAACAGCACGAAATCTTTTCATATGATCATATCCTGATTAGAAAACTACTTTAACTGCTTGTCTTTCCATTTGTTTCTCCCTTACATAGATGTACCCATGGTAGGACTTTAGAAAAATAAGTAACATTAATATCTGGAATACATTTTCTTATAAGTAAGCATTTTTTTGGCCTTAGGACATGTTTCTAATGACATTTGCTTTCTCATTCTGCAAAATATCAAAGAACTTCTAAATACATCTTTTCTTCCTCACTAAAGTCAACAGCAATGAGACTATATGTGTAACATTCTGGTATTGTCAATTTAAGTAACTAGACTGACATATAGTTTTCTTTCAATCATTGATTTTTGAATACAAATTCTAAAATTGCAATTTTGTTACCTCTAATCCATGAGGTAGTAGGCAGAATTAATTCTAGTAAGTGAAGTCCTATATTTATCATTCCATATTCATTACATAGTTTTAAAATTATAATTTGTATTCCATAATCAAATATTGCTTTAGGAATATTTAAAGAATAAATTTGTAAGAATGGTAATTTTTATAAACTTCAAGTATTCCTTATGAGATATATATATATATATATGAATGTAAATATTTGCAATTTAAATACAGACTTACCTTGCCAACATATTGGTAATCAGATCCTGTATATTCCTCCAGTAAGAAAAATTGATTCCACATCCAACCACGCTTTTGACGATGAAGTATTTTGCCATCACTCCTCGGTACACGTGCACCTAAAATTCTTTTCTGAGGCACAGGAGTCCTTCTGAACATTATCTCTGGAGAACAGAAATGTGGCAGGCATACCCAGAGTAGAAATAGTAGCAAAAATTGATATATTGTCATAGTTCACTTCTTGACAATTTCCAACGTGGATGAAGAAAAAGCAGTCTTATTTTATTCGGTTGAATTTTACTGTATTTCAACTGGTTTCCAACATTTCATCAATGTTTTGGACATGTTTCCAAAAGCTTCAAACAAATAAACAAATAAAAAAAAGTCAGTTGATAACATTATGAATGTTACCTGTCACTTTAAATTTAATGTGACAAAGATTAATTAATGATAGCAACCAAAATATTTACCTTCCCTCTCTTACATAAAGTAATTGCTAGTTTTGGAGACATGACTTGTCTAGTAAGATGTCTATAAGAATAGATGATTGCAAATAATTTCAAACAAGTTTCAAAGAAAGGACATATTAAGCCTTATTATTTTTTTTTTTCCTTTGGAACTTTACTAGTTTTTAGGAATTATAACCCCTGTATAGAGTGCAGACGTAGTTAATTTTACATGTCAACTTTCCCAGAGTAATTTAACGTAAATTAAAATTTTGAAAACAAAATAGTAATTTTAATAACTACAGGAAATAGGCACTTATCATGCAATGCAATGATATTTAAATAATTTTTTAAACAGCAGCACAGTTTCTTCAATTTTCATCCACCTCAAAGATAAAAATAAAGCCAAAATAAAAAAAAAATCTGAGTATCTTCAGCTGAAGACTTTTCTTCTCTCCTCTTTTAGGTAGATCTGTGAACAAATAGAGCTTCCTAGAGCAGAATATAAAAATCACAATTACAGTAAATCAACATGTGACATAATTTACACTACTGTGCATAAGGATTTCATCATGCTGAAAGTTCCAGCTTTGATACATTTGCACAATGTATCACCACAGACTTGCCCTTACATTAATCTGGAATTCATGATGCCCCAGCCTTCTCACTGCTCTCCACCTGCAATCATTTTTTGTCAGCAGTTTATCTCCGGTAAATCCTGTATGTGTGTGTTACTTATTCAGTCATGTCTGTTTGTGAACGAATGGACTGTAGCCCACCAGGCTCCTCTGTCTATGTTATTCTCCAGGCAAGAATACTGGAGTGGACTGTCATTCCTTTAACCAAGGGATCTTCTCAACCCACGGGTCGAACCCAAGTCACCTGCATTTCAGGCAGATTCTTTACTGTTTGTTTTACCAATTGAGCTACCCAGGAAGTCCTTCAGGTAATCCCACTACAATGTAAATTAGATCATTTAACTTCTTTGCACAAAACACTCTGTTGGCTTCGCACCTCATTTTGATTAAAACCCAGCATCTCACAAAGACCTACAATTGAGTATTCCTTTTCATAACTGCTGGTCTCCTCTCTGACCTCATGCTATACTTTAATCCCTCAGGTTACGGGTCGAACCCAAGTCACCTGCATTTCAGGCAGATTCTTTACTGTTTGTTTTACCAATTGAGCTACCCAGGAAGTCCTTCAGGTAATCCCACTACAATGTAAATTAGATCATGTAACTTCTTTGCACAAAACACTCTGTTGGCTTCGCACCTCATTTTGATTAAAACCCAGCATCTCACAAAGACCTACAATTGAGTATTCCTTTTCATAACTGCTGGTCTCCTCTCTGACCTCATGCTATACTTTAATCCCTCAGGTTACTACTCAAAATTGACACTTTTCCAGTCCAAGTGTCCCTCTTGCTTCAGCCTGCAACATACCTCATATACCCCTCTCTTCAACCAGGACCTCTTTACTTTTTCTCTCCAGCTGGAATGGTTTTCCATGTAGTTATCCACATAGGTAGAGCTCCTGCTTCTTTTGGATCTTTCTTGAAACCTCCTCTAATATTTTCTAGATCTCAATATACATGTGTTTTATTTATTATTTATTCTGCACGTATTCTGCCTGTCCTCATCCCATGTAAAAAAGGAATTTTGCTCTTTTCTTTGCTATTGTTTTCACAGTACCTAGGACAGAATCTTGCACATGGTAGATGTTCATTAAACAATCTGATTGAATGAATGCATGAATTAGAAATTGATTCAAACATCTGAGCATCATTAACTCCTATTAAGTTAAGCCCAAATATTTATGTATGAAAATAATATTTTCAAATCATAATTGCTTTTATTCTTTGTTTATNGAGTTTGGAAGTTTACCTTCCTCTGCAATTTTCTGGAAGAGTTTGAGTAGGATAGGTGTTAGCTCTTCTCTAAATTTTCGGTAGAATTCAGCTGTGAAGCCGTCTGGTCCTGGGCTTTTGTTTGCTGGAAGATTTCTGATTACAATTTCAATTTCTGTGCTTGTGATGGATCTGTTAAGATTTTCTATTTCTTCCTGGTTCAGTTTTGGAAAGTTATACTTTCCTAACAATTTGTCCATTTTTTTGAAGTTGCCCATTTTATTTGCTTATAGTTGCTGATCATAGTCTCTTATTATCCTTTGTATTTCTGTGTTGTTTGTTGTGATCTCTCCATTTTCATTTCTAATTTTGTTGATTTTATTTTTCTACATTTGTTTCTTGATGAGTTTGGCTAATGGTTTGTCAATTTTATTTATCTTCTCAAAGAACCAGCTTTTGACTTTGTTGACTTTTGCTATGGTCTCTTTTGTTTCTTTTGCATTTATTTCTGCCTTAATTTTTAAGATTTCTTTCCCTCTACTAACCCTGGGGTTCTTCATTTCTTCCTTTTCTAGTTGCTTTAGGTGTTCAGTTCAGTTTAGTTGCTCAATCATGTCCGACTCTTTGCAACCCCATGCTTTAGGTGTAGAGTTAGGTTATTTTTGATGAGTTTGGCTAATGGTTTGTCAATTTTATTTATCTTCTCAAAGAACCAGCTTTTGACTTTGTTGACTTTTGCTATGGTCTCTTTTGTTTCTTTTGCATTTATTTCTGCCTTAATTTTTAAGATTTCTTTCCCTCTACTAACCCTGGGGTTCTTCATTTCTTCCTTTTCTAGTTGCTTTAGGTGTTCAGTTCAGTTTAGTTGCTCAATCATGTCCGACTCTTTGCAACCCCATGCTTTAGGTGTAGAGTTAGGTTATTTATTTGACTTTTTTCTTGTTTCTTGAGGTAAGCCTGTATTGCTATGAACCTTCCCCTTAGCACTGCTTTTACAGTGTCCATAGGTTTTGGGTTGTTTTGTTTTCATTTTCATTCATTTCTATGCATAATTTTAATTTCTTTTTTGATTTCTTCTGTGATTTGTTGGTTATTCAGCAGTGTGTTGTTCAGCCTCCATTTGTTGGAATTTTTAACAGTTTTTATCCTGTAATTGAGATCTAATCTTACTGCATTGTGGTCAGAAAAGATGCTTGGAATGATTTCAATTTTTTTGAATTTACCAAGGCTAGATTTATGGCCCAGGATGTGATTTATCCTGGAGAAGGTTCCGTGTACATTTGAGAAAAAGGTGAAATTCATTGTTTTATATCAATTAGGTCTAACTGGTCTATTGTATCATTTAAAGTTTGTGTTTCCTTGTTAATTTTCTGTTTAGTTGATCTATCCATAGGTGTGAGTGGGGTATTAAAGTCTCCCACTATTATTGTGTTATTGTTAATTTCCCCTTTCATACTTGTTAGCATTTGTCTTACATATTGTGGTGCTCCTATGTTGGATGCATATATATTTATAATTGTTATATCTTCTTCTTGGATTGACCCTTTGATCATTATGTAGTGTCCATTTTGTCTCTTTTCACAGCCTTTGTTTTAAAGTCTATTTTATCTGATATGAGTATTGCTACTCCTGCTTTCTTTTGGTCTCTATTTGCATAGAATATCTTTTTCCAGCCCTTCACTTTCAGTCTGTATGTGTCCCTTGTTTTGAGGTGGGTTTTTTGTAGACAACATATAGGGGTCTTGTTTTTGTATCCATTCAGCCAGTCTTTGTCTTTTGGTTGGGGCATTCAACCCATTTACATTTAAGGTAATTATTGATAAGTATGATCCCATTGCCATTTACTTTATTGTTTTGGGCCCAAGTTTATACACCCTTTCTGTGTTTCCTGTCTAGAGAAGATACTTTAGCATTTGTTGGAGAGCTGGTTTGGTGGTGCTGAATTCTCTCAGCTTTTGCTTGTCTGTAAAGCTTTTGATTTCTCCTTCATATTTGAATGAGATCCTTGCTGGGTACAGTAATCTGGGCTGTAAGTTATTTTCTTTCATCACTTTAAGTATGTCCTGCCATTCCCTCCTGGCCTGAAGAGTTTCTATTGAAAGATCAGCTGTTATCCTTATGGGAATCCCCTTGTGTGTTATTTGTTGTTTTTCCCTTGCTGCTTTTAATATTTGTTCTTTGTGTTTGGTCTTTGTTAATTTGGTTAATATGTGTCTTGGGGTGTTTCGCCTTGGGTTTATCCTGTTTGGGATTCTCTGAGTTTCTTGGACTTGGGTGACTATTTCCTTCCTCATTTTAGGGAAGCTTTCAACTATTATCTCCTCAAGTATTTTCTCAGTCTTTCTTTTTGTCTTCTTCTTCTGGGACTCCTATGATCCAAATGTTGGGGTGTTTAACATTGTCCCAGAGGTCTCTGAGGTTGTCTTCATTTCTTTTAATTCATTTTTCTTTTTTCCTCTCTGTTTCATTTATTTCTACCATTCTATCTCCTAATTCACTTATCCTATCTTCTGCCTCTGTTATTCTACTGTTGGTTCCCTCCAGAGTGTTTTTTATCTCACTTATCGCATTATTCATTATATACTGACTCTTTTTATTTCTTCTAGGTCCTTGTTAAACATTTCTTGCATCTTCTTGATCCTTGTCTCCAGGCTATTTATCTGTAACTCCAACTTGTTTTCAAGATTTTGGATCATTTTCACTATCATTATTCGGAATTCTTTATCAGGTAGATTCCCTATCCCTTCCTCTTTGGTTTGGTTTGGTGGGCATTTGCCCTGTTCCTTTACCTGCTATGTATTTCTCTGCCTTTTCATCTTGTTTATATTGCTGTGTTTGGGGTGGCCTTTCTGTATTCTGCCAGTTTGTGGTTCCTCTTTATTGTGGAGGTTCCTCGCTGTGGGTGGGGTTGGATGGGTGGCTTGTCAAGGTTTCCTAGTTAGGGAAGCTTCTGTTCGTGTTCTGGTGGGTGGAGCTGGGTTTCTTCTCTCTGGAGTGCAATGAAGTGTCCAGTAATGAGTTTTGAGATGTCAGTGGGTTTGGTGTGACTTTGAGCAGCCTGTATATTGAGGCTCAGGGTTATGTTCCTGTGTTGCTGGAGAATTTGTGTGGTATGTATTGCTCTGGAAATTGTTGGCCCTTAGGTGGTGCTTGGTTTCATTGTAGGTATGGAGGCATTTGATGAGCTCCTATTGATTAATGTTCCCTGGATTCAGGCATTCTCTGGTGTTATCAGGATTTGGACTTAAGCCTCCTGACTCTGGTTTTCAGTCTTATTCTTACAGTAGCCTCAAGACTTCTCCATCTATACAGTACCAATGATATAACATCTAGGTTAAAGATGAAAAGTTTCTCCACAGTGAGGGACACCCAGAGAGGTACACAGAGCTACATGGAGGAGAGAAGAGGGAAGAGGGAGATAGAGGTGACCAGGAGGAGAAGAGGGGGAATCAAAAGGGGAGAAAGCAAGCTAGCCAGCAATCACTTTCCTATGTGCTCTCCCCAGTCTGGATCCCTCAGAGATGTTCATGGAGTTACACAGAAAAGAGAAGAGGGAGGAAGGAGACAGAGGTGGCCAGGAAGATAAAAGGGGGAATCAAAAGGAGAGAGACAGATCAGCCAGTAATCAGTTCCCTAAGTGTTCTTCACAGCCCAGAGCACACAAAGAGATTCACAGAATTGGATAGAGAAGAAAAGAGGGAGAGGGGAGATAGAGGTGACCTGGTGGAGAAAAAGGGGGAGAGAGCAATAAGGCCAGTGATCTCACTCCCAAGTAAAAATGGGTACTGAAGATTGGGTTCTTAAAGGTACAAAGTTGATAACAAATACCAAAAAACAAAGATTAAAAATCTAGAGTAGAGGTTAGATTCTCAAAACTAAAATTTTTTTTTAAGTCATAAAAATTATAAAATATGTATATATATGAAATTTGCTTTAAAAATAGGGTCTTTTTTTGCAAGGTAATAGTAGATTATAAAAATGAAAATTAAAGGAGTAATGGGGGACCTAAAAATTTTTAAAAAGCTTTTTTAATTTAAAAGATGATAATAGTAAAAATACATCTAGGACTTTCTCAGGAGCTGTTGCAGACGGTGTGGGGTCAGTTCACTTTCAGATAGTTCCTTGGTCTGGCTTGTACTTCTCAAGGTCTATAGGCCCTTCCTATGTCGTCGGTGCTAGCTACAGGGTTTTAGTCTATTGCATCTGTCACTTCCAAAGTGGTTCCCTCTGTTTATTTTAGCCTCTTCTGTTTGCTGGTCTCTTCAGTATCTAATTTCCACCTTGACACAAGGGGGCGGTGGTGGTCACTTCTTTTAGGTTCACTTGTTCAGTCGTGCTGTGGGGAGGGAGGAACACTGCAAACAAATACACTGTGGCGTGTGCTCACAGTGATTCAGCCACACTGGGTTTGCCCCCACTCATGGCATGTGTGCTTTCCCAGTCTACACTGCTCAGGCTCTAGGTTGCTCTGCTGGGAACTCTCTGATGCGGGCCCTGGGTTGCATGCACTCCCCAGGTCTAAGCTGCTCAGGTTCAGGTTCTCAGGTACTCCACAAAGGTGCAGACTTGGTTGGGCCTGTGTTTTGTGCCTGTCCCAGGTCCAAGTAGCTCAGGTGACCAGATGCTTGGCGAGCACAGCACCCCCAGTTGAAGGCTGCGACTTATCACCTCCCCTATCCCAGCTGCTCGGTTTTCTGGGTATACAATGGGTGCACCTTCTCAGGTGTGCCCTGTGTCTCTTCTGGGGAGCTGATCTGTGGCTGCGACCCTCCCGGTGGAGGTCGACTGTCCAGAATCCCAAGAAGTCTTGGTTGCAATGAAGTCTGCTTGCAGTTTGGTATAGAATGCCTCTCTGGGGCCATGATTGCCCCCCTTCCGGCTCTGGCTGTCTCTAGCCAGGGATGGGCTGGTCTGCAGCCAGCTAGCTCTGCTCAGTCCTTTGTTCTGTGAGCAGGCCTGGCAGTATCTTAGGTTAGGGCTTTTGGGGATAGCTATCCCACAGTCTGGGTTGCTATCTCAAGCTAGTTCCCTCAGATTGCCCTTGGGGCATTCAGTCCTGGTCCTTACCCTAAGCAACGCAGCCCGAACCTCCCTGTCCAGCCCCTGCTTGCTCGTGGAGGATCCAGGCATCTGGGCTACTGCTCTGCTGGGAGTTGCTGTTAGGTACATAATCTGTGGGGTTTAATTATTTATTTATTTTTCCTCCTGGTTATTTTGCCCTCTGAGATTCCAAGCCTCACCAGAGACCCACCGGAGAGAGTGTTTCCTGGTGTGTGGAAACTTCTCTCTTTTTTAAGACTCCTTTCCCGGGATGGATCTCCATCCCTACCTCTTTTGTCTCTCTTTTTGTCTTTTATATTTTGTCCTACTTCCTCTTGAAGACAATGGGCTGCCTTTCTGGGTGCCTGATGTCCTCTGCCAGCATTCAGAAATGGTTTTGTGGAATTTGCTCAGCGTCCAGATGTTCTTTCAATGAATTTGTGGAGGAGAAAGTGGTCTCCCCATCCTATTCCTCGGCCATCTCCTGGCTACTGATTTCTAATTTCTTAGGGATATTCTGGAAAATATTTTGATGACCAACAGGTACATCATCACTACCAATAGATGTATTTTCTGTTTGAATTCTTTACCTACGTGGATTCCACTTATCCTGAGACTACAGAAGTCCTAATTTTATTAATTTATTTATTTTTAGCCAACCTTTCCCAAGGAGGGGGACAGGGCATTCTGGCATATACAGAAAGGAATGAGTAGTGATAATGGACCCGAGTCTGCACGTAAGGAGAAACATAAACCATCTTCCTTTTGGCTGTCCATCATCTCCCATCACAGTACAGTCATGGCTGGAGAGAGGGTCGGCTGGTCAAGTCAGAACAGAGCAAGTAGATCAGGTGTCCAAAGAAATTCAGTTTTCCTACCTGCCATGTCTAGGATGACCTAAGTTACTTGGATTCCACTTATCCTGAGACTATAGAAGTCCTAATTTTATTAATTTATTTATTTTTAGCCAACCTTTCCCAAGGAGGGGGACAGGGCATTCTGGCATATACAGAAAGGAATGAGTAGTGATAATGGACCCGAGTCTGCACGTAAGGAGAAACATAAACCATCTTCCTTTTGGCTGTCCATCATCTCCCATCACAGTACAGTCATGGCTGGAGAGAGGGTCGGCTGGTCAAGTCAGAACAAGCAAGTAGATCAGGTGTCCAAAGAAATTCAGTTTTCCTACCTGCCATGTCTAGGATGACCTAAGACTCTGCTGGAGTCATGAGGATGGTCAAGTAGGATCTGGAGACAGGCAGGCACTTGGGCCTACCAGATAGTGTACAGGAATCTCCTTTGAGAAATTATCAAGAAACTGAAGCTGGTCAAGGGTACCCCTCGGTCATCCCATCAGAGGGTGCTCAGGACATTTCCCCTTCCAGTGTTCCTCCTACAGACAAAGGCACACTGGTTTCAGCCCAGGTGACTTTCTAGCTATCTGTTGAATCTTCTCACCCCTCTAGGGTCCCCTCAACACAGCAGGTGAATCAGAGCAGCCAAAAGTTGCTTTTTTTCTTCATTAGCCTCTTATCCTTATTGGCCTCCCTTGTTATATGTCTGGGTCATTTTTGACCTTGAAGGCCTCCTCTATTAAGGTTGACAATGAAGTTTTGGGCCCAGACTCAAGGTTTTGTCATTTTCTCTGGATATCAGGAGTAGCCTGGGTGATAACATACATGACCAGCGTATCCTCCCTTCTGTGGATTCAGGGTTTGTACTGGTGTCCTTTCTGAATGCCTCAGTCCCCTGTCTCAGGAAGACTGCCTGTTTTTATCATTTTCCTGTGTAATCTGTCAGACTTTATCATAATTTACAGGCTTTGCCACATAGCTTTTCATTCCTTCTGATAGACAAGTAATGTAATATCTCATCCTGGCCTGACCTACATGATCTTCATAGTCTGGGTGTGAGTCATGTTCTGGGATTGCATCTCCACCCACCTGGTAAATTTGGTGTGGATGGGTGGCCAACAGGTCATCTGTGTGTTCCCCAACTTTCTCAGTCTATACTCCTTTTCATCCCTGGTACAACAGTGGTCCAGAATAGCCAGGCTGTCCTACCGGTTGAGAGAGACCTCCAACTCCAGCCTGACAAACTCATCCCTAAATTTGTCAGAGTTCTCTGAGAACCTGCCAGATTTTCCCTTACAGATTAACCCAATTAGTTAGACCTCTCTTTTGGATCTTCCAGGCATTTGAGCAGACTCAAGGAGATAGTGGAGAACAGGGAAACTTGGCATGTTGCAGTTCATTGGGTCGCAAATTGTCAGACCTGACTGCATGCGCCTGTGCACACACACACACACATATGCAAAGAGGGAACACTTTTACCACCCCAAAGTTAACTGGAAGTCAAGAGAACTTCAAAAAAAAAGAGAGAGAGAGAGAGAACGTCAATTGCAATTTGATATCTGAGGAGTCTGTCAAAAATTGCTAAAAGTTTTAGAATACCCAGTTGGATAGGATCATAGATTTCTGTGAAACAATACATGTTCTTGGCATTAAGTTGGGAAAAAATCAAAAGTAAATATACATCAGTTAAAGGCACAGGAACTCACATGAAATGTTCTCAAAAGCAGCATCCAGGACAACACTGTTCTCTTATGAGAGAGAGGAACCAAATCCAGCCATGCATCAGCCTGTTTGTTATAGAATCTGCTTACCTAATGAAATTTAACCCAACCTTAGAAATTCTGACCATATACAAAACTCTTTTCTCAATGTTCCTCTTCTGCAAACCTTCTATAACTTTCTGTAGCCAAATTATGTCCCTTATTCTCTCCCTACTCAGAAATGGCCAGGTCTAGGACCTGTTTTCTAGTCACCTGTTTTCCTTTTGTCAAAATATATTTCCACTCCTCATACCTTCTTTTCTGAAAACACACATCCTACTTAAGAAGCTATGAACTGTCCTTTATATTATCTTTCCATTCACTGACAGAGAACATGTCAAGGTGGCACCAAACATCTCTAGCTTCTATCTCACAAGAAAACAAAAGTATGAGAACTTAGACCTGTTTAGCAATTAATGTTATAATAGTTTACCTGATTTGAAATGCCCTGAATATCCAATTAATTCCTCTCATTTAATTTAGTTTCAAATTTATCAAAATTTAGAGAGACTACTTTAGATGGATGTTTCCAAAGCATAATTATTCCTATAGTTTACCAAAAACTTATACAAGTCACATTACTTAAACATTTAATCATATCAGGTTAGTTCCCTGTTGACAGGTTTTACAACAGAAACAAAATGTACTGTTGACTTCATGTAACTTCAGGTACAGTGAAAGTATTTTCTTTATATTGGTAACTCTGAAAAGTCTGTATTAAAGCCAGAGGTTTAAACTAGACAAGTATATTTCTACAGAACCAGAGATCTGGTTTTCCCACCTGAAATCATAGTTTTCCCACCTGAATTTAAAATGGCCCTTTCCCCCCTCAGTCTGGGAGACTACAGTTGAATCAAGTAGTTCCTGAGAGCCCAGGCAGAATAATTACATTGCAAGAGCAGAGGAAGGAGAACACAAGCTCCTGTCTTTTCTTTGTGTTCTTTAAAATCCCACTAAGTAACCCAAGAATGGAGTTCCAGGAAATATGGGGTGTGTCTGTATTTCAACCTGGAGACGGGCATGGCAACCCACTCCAGAATTCTTGCGTGGAGAATTCCATGAACAGAGGAATTACTTCACTGTGCTCACAAGGTTGGCAGAGACTTGCAGGAGCAATTGGACAGACAAAACTACACCAGAAACAATGATACCAATGACAACACTTAGAGACAAACAAGAAGTTTTCAGGATAAAGGGGGCTGGAGTATAGGGGTGAAGACCAAGGGAGATGTAAAGGGAGGAGGGACAGAAAAGATAGACGAAGAGAAAGAGACACAGAAACATTGCCATTCCCACCCACCCCCTGCAGGTGTCTATTCAGGCACCAACCTGCACGCTTCCAGAAAGGGCTGTGAATAGGGGAGTACCCTCTCCACTGCCCTCCAGGGTGATCAAGCCTGGAAACCAGACAGGTATACGTCCTGTGTGGGACTGCAAGCCACAAGAGAGACTCTCACCCACTTGTACACCAGTACATGGAAATCCTCAGCCTGTTCCCAACTAGACTTCTCTTGGCAGCAGGAAAAGAAAGGTGAGAATATTGGAAGGATCGATTTCCAGCCACTACACGATATGAGGTTTGAACCTGTATCCCTCTCATAAGCTTCTGACAGTGGGGAGGCCCTGGACCAAGGTTGCAGGGTATGAGTTAAGTCTCTCCCTTCTCTGCTTGTCACCCATCAAGGTGAGTCTTTCCAGGTCAGAGGGAGCAGCTCTTACCAGCTGGGAGGAGTGATTCTGTAGCTGCCTGATAAGCGTACTCTCAGAATGACAGAAGTAAGAGAGGACAGAGAGAGAGGAGAGGACACAGTAGCAGAGAGATTTCAGGAGAGGGAAAGGGAAAATGGTGAGGGAAAAGTATGAAGGGAGGCGCTGTCTAAGTGAGGGGAATGAGGCCTTGGGGACCAAGGCCTTGGGGACCAGGGAAGCAGAGTTAACAAACGAGTGACTCTGAAATAGGTGGTTCAGGTTGCTGCTTGTCACCCATGGGGAGGTGGGTGTCCCATGGGTGCCCAGATCCTTTCCTCAGTAGCAGACAAGCCCCATACTGGGTGCCATAAAATGTTACCAACCAGGGTGGTTGTCTGCCTTCATCAATAGAAATTGATCACAGGCCAGATTAGAAATTCAGGAAAGGCTTTATTGAGGCCCTTGCTGCAGCAGGGGGGAGCTAGGACAAACAACTGTTTCTCTTGCTTGCTCCCTGAAAAATCCCCACTTTTTATTACAGTCAGTATACAGTCTTTGCCCCAGTAATTAGCTACAGGAGTGAGGGAAAGAACAAAAGGCTCTGTGGCTCTAAGGCATGGCTCTGGCCCAAGTTCTATTATGCTGCCAACCCATCTAAGGGTTCTGGGCACATGTATTTCATGGGAGATTTTGCAAAACAATCCCAGAACCATGAACCAACTGTCTTCGTAAGGGGGAACCACTAGTACCCTTCAGCAACTCCACACTAATAGGGATGAAAATAACAATGGAACAACTTTGACAGAGCTGAAGCAGACAAAACAGGATGAAAGAACCCAGCATTGCCAAGACACCCAATACACTCATGATAAGATAATAAAGACATGACGTTGCCATGAGCATACACTCAACCAAAGCCAATGTGGAATAAATATAGAGGAGTCTATGTTTTCTTTGCATGGGAGAATTAGACCTGCCACAGCAGCCAGACTTAGTCTCAACATCCACTCTGCACCTTGTCCAGCACAGAACAGGCTAGGGAGGCTGTTCTTTTTTAATTGAAGTACAGTTAATCTACAATATTATATTAATTTCTGCTGTACAGCAAAGTGACTCAATGACACACATATATACATTCTTTCTCATATTCTTTCCCACTATGGTTTATCCCAGGAGATTGGATATGCTATACAGCAGGACCTTTTTGTTCATCCATTCGCTATGTAATAATTTGCACCTATTCACCCCAAACTCCCAGTCCCTCCCTGCCCCTCCCCTAATGCCAACCACAAGTCTGTTCTCTGTATTTGTGAGTCGATTTCTGTTTTATAGATAGGTTCATGTGTGCCGTGTTTTAGATTCTACATATAAGTGATATTGTCTGGTATGCCTTTTTTCTGACTGACTTCACTTAGAATGATAGGATCCAGTTGCTTCCATGGTGTTGCAAATGGCATTGTTTAATTCTTTTTATGGCTGAGTAGTATTCCATTGTATGTATATACCACACCTTCTTTATCCACTCATGTATTGATGGATCTTAATGTTGTTGACATGTTCTGGCTATTGTGAACAGTGCTACTATGAACATAGGGGTACATGTATCTTTTTGAATTATAGCTTGGCACAGATATATGCCTAGGAATGAGACTGTTAGATCATACAATAATTCAATTTTTAGTTTTCTGAAACCTTCTTAATGTTTCCTATAGTGACTACGGGAATTCTATTAATTCCCCCCAAAAGTGTAGGAGGGCTCCCTTTTCTCTAAACCTTATCCATCATTTGTTATTTACAGACTTTTCAATGATGGCTATTCTGACTGGTAGAAGATGGGACCTCCTTGTAGTTTTGATTTGCATTTCTCTAATAATTATTGATGCTGAGCATCTTTTCAGGTGCCTATGGCCAACTGTACATCTTCTTTGAGAAATGTCTTTAGGTCTTCAGACTACATTTGATTGCATTGTTTTTTTCTTATTGTTGAGTTGTAAGAGCTGTTTGAATATTTTGGAGATAAAGTAGGGCAGCAGTTCTTAAGGTAGGGCCCAGGAAACCTCAGATTGGAGCGTGATGTCCCATGAAGCTATTTTCAGAATAATATGACCTTACTTTGTTCACTCCCACTGTCACAAATGTACGGTGGAGTTTTCCAAAGGCTACATGACATGTTACATCACACCAGTTATGAGAATCAGCCATTTCCTATTAGGTCAGAGATTAAAGATGTTCCAAAAAAGTAAAGTATACCTCTTTTTCCGGAAGATAAATTTTTCATAAAATTGTTGAAATCCAGGGACTTCTCTGGGGGTCCAGTGGTTAAGACTGCACTTCCACTGCACAGGTTATGGTTGGATCCCTGGTCCATGAACTAAGATACCATATGCTGCAAGGTACAGCAAACAGCAAAAAAAAAAAAAAAAAAAATCCAGTGGATTTATTAACATTAAATTATTAAAGTTTCCCAAAGTTGAATATCAGATAGAGAAAACATAGATAAAACCACACAAAACAAAAGCTCTCTGACATCCTCCATTTTCAGTACAAAGGAGCCTTGAGGCCCAAAAGTTTGAGAATTGCTAACCCAGAGAAACAAGAAAGTCTGGGAGAACACCGGTCCCTAGGCTCCTTTGCTCAGGGAAAATGATCTGTGGAACAGGCTATGTGAACAGAGTGCAGGCCGCCAAGCAGCCAGAGAGATTTTCTGCAGATAACTAAGACAAACTCTTAAGAAATGATAAGTCACTATGGACAGCAAATGATAAATAGCAAAGTATGTTGATGGTTACAAGGATAATGACTGATTTTAAGACCAGTGCCTTTTAACATAAAGTTTACCTTTTGAACACTAGTTGAGTAACAGATGAGAGGAGGAAAAACTATCAGGGTTTAAGGGGTTGGGCCTTGCAGATCCTGTTCTAGAGTTTAGCACAGACTAGCATACAAAAGGAGCTCAGAAAATATATGTTAAGCAAATCATGAATGTTTATAAAACGAAGTTATGAGATTGAATGAGGTTGAGAACTAAATCACCATACCACGACAGGCTTATAACAGAGGGACTACAGTCATTTCTCTAGAGGGTTGAAGAAATGAGCGGACCTGAGATGCAGAGCCATCTCACATCCCCAGTCAACCTCTCTCCCCTCTTTGCCTCCTCTTGATCCCCTTCACTTTCCTTTAAAGTCTGATTAAAGGGGGCTGTTAGCAATCATTCCATCTGAAGCATCTTAATATCCTAGACTCACTATGACCTAAACAGAAATTTTCAGTCTAACCCCTCATCTCCCTCAAAGAAACATGCTTCTCCTGTACACTTCAGCCTGATATGGTTCTTAACTTGTTTCCCCCTCACGCCTTCCATGTAATCCTCTAGCATGCCCTGTGATTTTACGTCCAAAGCACATTCTGAATCTATCTACTACTCTCCATCCTGACTTGATCTCTGAGAATTTGTTGGCTTAAAGTGTCTGATTGGGTTGTATGTGTGAGATTTCCTATGAGAGCTATACTTTCTCTGGGATTTCTCCTTGACAACTTGTTCCTTAATTCTTGAAAGTTGTTTCCTTATTTTAGGTTTCTTCCAAGTCCAAAAATAATCAGTAATGAGAAGAACAACTTGAATGGATATTATGACCCCAGTTTTTTCCCCAAATGATCACATCTCTCTAAAGTGCAAAATGAGTAAAGGCCCTAGTTTGTACTGATACCCTATTTTTAAAATAATTTTATTTATCATTTATATTGACTCTGCTGGGTCTTCATGACTGTGAGGGCTTTCCTCTAGTTGCAGTGCAACCTTCTCACTGTGGTGGCTCCTCTTGTTGCAGAGCATGGCCTCAAGGTGAGTGGGCTTCAGTAGTTGCAGCGGGTGGTCCAGGCAGTTGAGCTCCCGGGCTCTAGAACACAGGCTCAATAGCTGCGGTGCATCGGCTTAGTTGCTGCACTACATGTGGCAGTCTCCTAGATCAGGGATTGAATTCATACATTGGCTGGTGGTTCTTTCCCGCTGAGCCACCAGGGAAACCCTCTGAGGCCCTTTTAATGCATCTATTCTACATACACAGGGCCACTAAAAGCAACATCACTCCCCGCATGTATTGGAGTTTCTCTTCATATGTCATGGTTGGTAACTGATTGTGATCATCAAAAACAGACCCGCAATGCAGGTAGCTATGAAAAGCTTAGGTATACTGTCACCACTTAGCAACTTAACTACACAATGGATCGCTTTTAACATCTATATATCTGCATATAGATATAGCTCTAACTATAATTTGGACAAAATGATTTTAGGTTAATCTTCACTTATTATAACTTCAGCTTGGTTCAATGGCTTGTCAGCAATTTTACCTCAGGTTTAGTTGTCATTTTAAAGAAATTTCATATTGGTGTCTAGTTGATATACCTTGTTAGTTTCAAGTCTACAACATGAGTTAACATTTACTTAGATAATGAAATGGTCACCCTAATAAATCTAGTAACCACCACCAGCCACCATATGAAATTCCTGTAGGTAATATCATTTGTATAAGTAACATTATTGAGTGCACATTCCATTCATCATTGTCTATCATGTACATTACACCCCTGTGACTTGACTTATAATTGTGTGTGCCTCTTGATCTCTTTCACCAATTTTGTCCAACCTCTCAGCCCCTTCTGTCATCTGAAAACCCCAGTTTTTTTCTGTATCTATGAGTCAGTTTCTATTTTGTTTATTCATTTATTTAGTTTTTTAGATTTTACATGTAAGTGAAATCATAGGGTATTGTCTTTCTCTGTCTGACTTCACTTAGCATAAGACCCTCTGGGTCCATCCATGCTATTGCAAGTGGCAAGATTTCATCCTTTTCTTATGGCTGAGAAATATTGTCCACATAAATTAAATCTTCTTTTTCCACTCATCTATTAGAAGATGGTTGTCTTTTCCTACAGTTCATTTAAACTAAAATTAATAGAAACAGCAGCTTGCTAACTTGATAAAAGATACTCATACTGACCTTGGTTCAAATATAGTTTGCCACTTCCTACCTGTGTGACCTTGAGCAAATCACTGAAGCTCTCTAAGCCTCAGATGCACATTCTATAAAAGATAGGATGACAGTATCCATGTCCAAGTTTGAGACAATTATATAAAATAATGCATATCAAATGCTTAGCAGAGTACCTGGAATAGACGAAGTAGCACTCAGTAACACTGGTTTTTATAAGTATGTTACCTACATAAGGTATAAAGAAATTCTAGAAGTAAACCAGTAAAAGCAAGAGTTGGTAAACCATGCCCCCAAATCAAATCTGGCCTGCCACCTATTGTCACAAGTAAATTTTATTGTCCCACAGCCACATTCCTTCATTTATGTCTTGTTCAGTTTCTTTCATAGAAGAGTTGAATAGCTGCAATAGACGGCATGGCCTGAATAGTGTACAATTTTTACCATACTGCTTTTTACACAGAATTTGCCAAACCCCAGGTACACGGAAAAGAGGCTTAAATCGGCTGAAACATAAGGACATTTTGAAATGTGGATGTGGCTATTTTCTAGTCAAAATAACAAAAAAGAAAAACACAAAATCTATCAAACGCACCCTTTCACATGATTAGGGGAGAAACCCACAGCACTGACTCAAACTGATCTGAGGAACAAAGATAAGCAAGATGTATGTAACTCAGAAAACTCCACTGAACTACAGGCAACTGCAGGAGCTTTCCCCAAGGCAATTGCAAGGGGAGAAGGAAAGTCTCTCCTACACCCAGTGTAGGCCTCTGAGAATAACAGCAAAGAGATGAGAATAGCATGTAAACAAACTTACCCTTAAAATCAGGTTTTCCCCATTATGATATATTAACCCATCTGAAAGACACAAATTCATAGACAATTTTCACCTCTTTTCCCAGATAACTTCTCAGAATTGACAGGTAAATGCAGTCTTCTGATAGAAGGCATTCACTTGTTGAATAAGTGAATGAATGAAGGAATGACACCTTTAGCCTATTAGCTGTGTAGCAAAATTTGTTTTTGAGATCTTTTTTCCTCCAGCTTACTGAGATATAATTGCCGTACAGCACTGTATAAATTTAAGGTGTAGAGCATAATGAGTTTCTTTACTTACATCATGAAATGATGACTATAATAAGTTTGGTGAAAACCCATCATTTCATACAGGTAGAAAATTAAAAAATACTTTTTCCTTATGATGAGAACTCATAGGATTTACTCTCATCAGTTCAGTTCAGTTCAGTCACTCAGTCATGTCCGACTCTTTGTGACCCCATGGGCTGCAGCACACCAGGCCTCCCTGTCCATCACCAACTCCTGGAGGCTACTCAAAATCATGTCCATTGTGTCGGTGATGCCATCCAACTATCGCATCCTTTGTCGTCCCCTTTTCCTCCTGCCTTCAATCTTTCGCAGCATCAGGGTCTTTTCCAGTGAGTCAGTTCTTCACATCAGGTGGCCAAAGTATTGGAGTTTCAGCTTCAACATCAGTCCTTCCAATGAACACCCAGGACTGATCTTTAGGATGGACTGGTTGGATCTCCTTGCTGTCCAAAGGGCTCTCAAGAGTCTTCTCCAACACCAGAGTTCAAAAGCATCAATTCTTTGGCGCTCAGGTTTATTTATGGTCCAACTCTCACTTCCATACATGACTACAGATTGTATTTCCAAGTCTTGAGTCTGTTTCTATTTGATAAATAAGTTCATTTGTATCATCTTTTTAGATTCTCCATATAAGTGATATCATATAACGTTTGTCTTTGACTTCATATCACTTAGTATGATAATCTCTAGGTCCATCCATCTTGTTGCAAATGGCATTATTTCATTCATTTAATGACTGAGTAATATTCCACTGGTAAAGAATCCTCCTGCGAGTGCAGGAGACACAAGAGATACAGGTTTAGTCCCTGGGTCTGTCAGGGAAGATCTCCTAGAGGAGGGAAAGGCCTGTAGGGAATTCCCTGAGTAGGGAATATAATGGAATACAATGTTCCATTATATGTATATATGTAAATCTAGCAAGATTGAGTAGAAAATGGCAAAGGACTTTTACATTAAAAAACTCACTTTTTTTTTTTCAGACCAGGATTTATTAGGGCCCCTGCTGCAGAAGGGGGAGCAAGAACAAACAGCAACTTCCCTTGCTTGCTCACTCTCTGAGAGGGCGGGGCCCAGTTTGTTTCTCACAGGGTGCGAGGGGAGAGTGTGTCCAGGGCTCGGGCCAGAGGGTGACTGAGGTGTTTTTTCCACCCCTCGGGGGGTGGTGTGTGCAGGGGGCAAGTGCAGTACCCTGCTTCTGCTCTGGACAATCTTCTTTTGATTCAGAGCTTCAAAGGGGACAGGGTTTGGGGCCTCTTTGCATCTTTTCTCCAAAATTTACCCTCAAGGTGCATGCAGGCAGTTATTTTCGGTCCCATACAGTTTCTTGGTATTTCGTTGCTTGAAGAGACATGTGTTCAGGTACAAGCACTGCAGCACTTCAGCAAAGGATCCCAGGTCCCAGTCTGTCTCATTCCCCCAAAAAGACTCTGCACCTTTATTCTAAAGGGGTAAGGGGCTGAAGGTCTCTTGTTCTGAAACTGCTTCCTGGACAGACTGCAGACCTTAGCTTGCTGACTGTTTCAAGGGCCTGTAGGAACCTGGGCCACTCTCCACTGAAATGGACTGCATTCCTTCCAACTTTTGGAGCCTAAACACACAAGCTTAACCAAAAAGTTAAATAAACAAGAGCTAAAAAGGAGAATGATAACAATAGCTGTTGAAGGGCCTAGAAAGGGAAGGAATCAGGTTAACTTTGGTCTTCCTAAGCTGTTGAGCAGTTAAGGGAGGCGCTAAATCCCCTGCCAAAGTGATGACGCCAAGTCTGCCTGGACTTACGTTTCCTTAATGTTAACTTTTATGTGCCCCATCGCATTGATCCGAGTGCAGCAGGAAGTGCCCGTTATCCCACAGATTCTACCTTGTTCTGCCAGAAGGTACTTAAGGGCCAATTGGCAAGAACCACACCAGCCAAGGAAACAGCAGTGGTCCCAAGTCCATAAAGGCTTCAAATAGGATCCAAGCCACTACCTCCTTTTACTTACCGTTGATGGTGCTTGTCTTTTGACTCCGTATCTCAGATCTTCCACTGGCTCACAGATGTACTGTTCTCTTGTGCTGGGGTTTCTGGAGGTAAAATCTCTAGTCTGGACAAGTATACCCATTCTCTTTCAGTTTGACAGCAGTGAAGATGGTTTAAATTACTATAGGGCCCTTCCCTTTTGACAATGGTTGGTTGGGGGAACCCCTTTCTGGGTTTTAAGAAGAACTTGGTCCCCGGGGTTTCTTTGTGAAGGAACTGCTCCTTCCTGTGTGTTTTTAGGGGGAGTTGGCAGTGCCTTGTGGGGACTGTCCTGGATTGCTTCTGAACTTGTCCTAGATAAGTGATGTATGTCAAGGCCTGGTTCATGTCCTCACTCACTTGAATGTCAGTAGTAAGAAAGTCTCCCTTAGGTCATTTCAAATGGGCTAAGTCTCAGATCACTCCTGGGGGATACACAGACCTTGAGGACTGCAATCGGAAGTAAGCTGGTCCAGGGTCCCTGAGTTTCTTGCCAGAGCTTTGCTAAGGTTTTCCTTAAAGTATGGTTCACTTCTCTAGCTTGGGGGGTGCCAAGGGTATGTAGCTTGTAGTCTGTTCCTAGGACCGTTGTGAGCCCCTGTGTGATTCTGGTTATCGAGAGGGCCTGTTATCACTCAGGAGGGACTTTGGAAGTCCAAACTAAGGAATTATTTCTTTTGAAAGGGACTTACAGACTTCTACAGGTTTTTCAGATCGGGTGGGGAAGCTTCAACCCATCCTGTGAAAATATCAACAAACTTCAGAAGATATGTCCTGCTCATGAGGACATTTGGGTGAAATCTGCCAGTCTCCCCCTGGATATGTCCCTCAGCATCTAATCAATCTGAGCAGCAGAGAGGGATTGGATGGTGTGGGTTATCATGGGCACACAAATCACAGGCAAGCATCTGTTGCTCTGCTGTCCTCATCACTGCCTTCCTGCATAGCCTTCTGCCCATATGCACCCCCCTCCCCATAGCAGGTGGCATCAGTAAGCTCGTCATGATTTCCATTGCTGGGCCTTCTTCCTTTTCATGCCAGCGTGTGCTTTTTTCCCCCATAGCTCTATTTCTCAGCATTTTCTTCTTCCTGTGGAGAATACTGGGAAAGACTAGAGAGTTCAGGGGGACAATCACTAGAGCCATAACTTGTTCAGCTTCTTGCAGTTGAGCTCCTGTTTTGCAATTTGATCAGCTTTGCTGTTTTCTTGGCTCACAAAAAATCCATCTCTCTGATGGCCTCTACAGTGGATTACTGCTACCCAGGTCAGGAGCTTCACTGCTTCTAAAACAGGCAGAATGAAATATTTGTTTGATGTGGGAATTTACAGTGGTTAACATTCCTCTTTCTTTCCGAACGACAACATGAGCATTTAGCACATGGAACCCATATTTAGAGTCAGTAAAAATATTTGATATCTTATCCTTTGCTAATTGCAATGCTCTCACTGATGCGATTAGTTCAGCCTTCTGGGCTAAAGTCGGGGATGGCAGGACTTTGGTTTCTGTGATTTCATCTAGACTAACCAAGGCATAGCCAGCCCACTGGGTTCTCTCTTCTTCAAAACTACTCCCATCATTAAGGCATTCTACCTCAGGGCTGTCAAGAGGCTCATTTGGAAGATCAGACCTGCTGGCGTAAGTTTATTCTAGGGTCTCTACACATTCTGCATTAAGTCTCCACTCTTAACAACTGGAAGCAGAGTTGCTGGGTTCAGGGTTTGGCACACCTTCAAGGTAATGTCAGCAGTGTCCTTAAGAAGGGGCCTGATAACTTGCTAAACTTCCTTCAGTCAAAAATGATGTCCTTTGACCTCCAGCACATATGGCACCTGATGAGAGATGAACACAATTAAGTGGTGTCCCATGGTGAGCCTGGAAGCCTCATTAACCAACAGGGCTGTGGCTGCTACTGCCTGCCAGCAACTTAGATATCCCAGGGCCACTGAGTCCAGTTGTTTTGAAAAGTAAGCCAGTACTCTCTGAGTCAGCCCAAGTTTTGGGGGCAGGACTCCTAGCGCTATCTCTGCCTCTTGTGAACATACAGGGTGAATGGCTTGTCCAAATTTGGAAGCCTCATTGCTGGTGCTCTACTTGACTCAGTCTTTAGAGTCTCAAAGACCTGCTAGTGATTCTTATTCAATTGAAGGGGTTCCCTTTCTCCTCCGTGTAGAGCCTCAAGTAGGGGTTTTGCTGTAAGGCCATAATTTAGAATCCAGATGTAACAGAAGCCAGCCATTCTGAGAAGCCTCAAGTTGCCTCTTTTTGGCTGGAGATGGCAATGCACTGATTGTTTGTTTTCGATCTATGATCAGGGTTTGTGCTGCTGGGGTCAAAAGAAATCCTAAATATTGAATCCATTGCTGTGAGATCTGTGCCTTTGTTAGGCTTTATAGCCCCTTTGCCAGAAAATTTAGGACCCTAATGGTATTCTGATGTGAATCTTGTTTGGTCACACTACTTAATTAATGATTGCCAACATATGGTAGAAGAGTTCCCATCTCAAGGCCCAGTTCTCTCAGTTGCCTTGCGAATTCATTTAGGGAAGCCCCAAAGGTTGGCAGCTGTCTCAAAAACCCTGCAGAAATCCTGTCATGTGTACTGAGTGTCCGTCATGATGTCAGGGTTCCTCCATTCAAAGGCAAAATGGTATTAAGAGTCTGAACGTAGATGGATACAAAAAAAGAATCTTTGAGGCACCAGTGAACAGGGATGACTGCCTCACTCACTGCTCCAAAGTCTTGCACGAACAGTTACTCCCCACTAGGTTTCTGAATGGGAAGGATGGGAGTGTTGCAAGGGGACTGCTGTTGCTGCTAAGTCGCTTCAGTCGTGTCCGACTCTGTGTGACCCCATAGACGGCAGCCCACCAGGCTCCCCCGTCCCTGGGATTTCCCAGGCAAGAACACTGGAGTGGGTTGCCATTGCCTTCTCTGGCAAGGGGACTGGTAGGGCCTAAAGAGTCTGTGTTTTAGGAATTTTCTAACCAGTGGTTGGATCCCCTTCAGGGCTTCAGGCTCTAAAAGATATTGTCTCTTTCAGCAGTATCTGCCCAAGGTCTTAATCTTTTTTTTTTTTAACTCTTATCAGAAAAAAAAAAATTGGCAATGTTTGATGTTTCTGTTCTTGGTTCATGTATTGACTTTTTTTGTTTTGTTTTGTTTTTTAATTGAAGTGTAGTTCTTTTATAGTATGTGTTAATCTCTGCTGTACAGCAAAGTGACTGAGTTTTTCCATAAAATACACCCTTTAAAATATTCTTTTCCATTATATCCTGGGAGATTGGAAATAGCTCCTTGTGCTATACAGTAGAACCTTGCTGTTTATGCATTCTAAATATAATAGGTTGCATCTTCTTGTTGTCCAGTCACTCAGGTGTGGCTGACTCTTTTTGACCCCAAGGACTGCAGCCTGTCAGGCTTCCCTGTCCTTCACTGTCTCCTGGAGCGTCCTCAAACTCATGTACATTGAGTTGGTGATGCCATCCATCTCGTCCTCTGTCGTCCCCTTCTCCTCCTGTCTTCAACCTTTCCCAGCATCAGGATCTTTTCTAATGAGTCAGTTCTTCACATCAGATGGCCAAAATGTTGGAGCTTCAGCTTCCGCATCAGTCCTTCCAATGAATATTTAGGACTGATTTCCTTTAGGATTGACTGCTTTCATCTCCTTGCAGTCCAAGGGATTCTTAAGAGTCTTCTCCAGCACCACAGTTCAAAAGCATCAATTCTTTTCATGTGTTTGTTAGCCATCCGGATGTCTTCTTTGGAAAAATGTCTATTTAGTTCTTTGGCCTGGATGGCTAACAAACACATGAAAAGATGCTCAACATCACTCATTATCAGAGAAATGCAAATCAAAACCACATTGAGGTACCATTTCACACCAGTCAGAATGGCTGCGATCCAAAAGTCAACAAGCAATAAATGCTGGAGAGGGTGTGGAGAAAAGGGAACCCTCTTACACTGTTGGTGGGAATGCAAATTAGTACAGCCACTATGGAGAACAGTGTGGAGATTCCTTTAAAAATTGCAAATAGAACTGCCTTATGATCCAGCGATCCCACTGCTGGGCATCCACACCGAGGAAACCAGAATTGAAAGAGATACGTGTACCCCAATGTTCATCGCGGCACTGTTTATAATAGCCAGGACATGGAAGCAACCTAGATGT